>JAZBGX010001384.1:0-18815 GCA_037414775.1 Zonitis immaculata
ATATTATTATTAGTGATTATGAATTTGTAATTGATGTATGAGTTCTATTCCATAACAACTAATTACTCATCTCTCATATTTCTACATTTGATTTATTTTTTTTTAGTATCTGAAATTGTGTTTTTCTTATATAACAGTGTTACGACATCTTTTGGCACGCCATTAGAGGAAATCTTAACACTAATGGATAGAAATAATTCTCTAATATAATCAATTGGAATAATGGAACAAATAATATTTTATGTCTAGTAATAGTTTTGAAAAAAATTATATGGATGTTGTAAATTATTTAATTGTTATTGTAAAAGATGTTTCAATAAATTGTTTAGTCGTTATTAAGAAGAATTTATTGCCTGCTCTTCAATTTTCCTATTACTTGTACTTGATGTAATCATGTGTAAATTACGGTGTAAAGTTACCAGAAATCTACAAAGTTTATCACCAAATTCAGTTATAATTGATTAAATATTAATAATAATTCGATAACTGTCAATGTAGCAGGACGCCCTGGTTGCAATTCCCCGGCGCATCCACCATTTTGTTGCAGCACAATAACTATAGATTTCTTATCTATCATTATTATTATTATTATTAATATTATTATTATTATTTTTTGTAATGTTCACGTGGATATTCATAATTTTATAAATAGATTTATGATTTTTTGTGGATAAATTCGTAATTAATAAATTAATTATTATCACTTTTGTTTTTGTTTTCTCATCAATAATAAAATCGATAATGAATCGTCCAATAACAACAGATAACAATTGAATTTAATGACTAGATTACTTGTTTTTGTTTTTTGTTTTTTCAAACTGCGAATTTTATAGTTTATTATTGTTTATCAAAATTTGGACGCAAATACTTTTAATTAAATATTGTTGATAGTGAAAGATGGCTATTGTACTACACCGTGTATCAGACAAGGATGCATAGTGGTAGATACAATACATTCATTAGAGCTTTGACTCGCACTTCTATAGTTGTGAGAGTGAAAGCTCCGATGAATGTATTTTAAATTGTCTGATATATCACAACTATATAATTTGTATAGTAAAGAAAAACCAGAAACAAATAAGTGCCGTAATCATATTAATTACTTTGCGAGTGATAGAACAAAATTTATCCTTTAATCCGTTCCAATTCAAAGAAACATCTACATAGTTCGTTGAGGCATATTCTAAATTAATAAATCGTTAATTAAAAGTTATTGATTTAGTATTATTATTAAATTTTCCTTCGTAAAAATAATGGTCCATTTGTGATGCGGTTTTGGTTTGTACACGAGCTCAAAATATCTTACAGTCTGTAAATGGTCTGATATTTAATGAAAATATGTTAAACGGACCGAACATAGTTCCGTACCAGGACTGAACAATATTTGAAAAAGAATATCCTATTCTCGGATGGACCAGTGGTACTCTAGCCGGTTAAATTATTGATTCATTCCAGAGAAATTCCCGAGGAGAAGATCATAAAGATTGAGTGAAACTTTTAATTTTTTTTATTTAAAATTTAAAAAAATTCTACATAATTCTACATAATTAGTAATTAGTAATTCTAAATAAAGTAATTTACAAGCTTTATGAGTATCACAAAACCGTTACATCATAGTTAAAACTTACAGAATATTATCGTAGTTGCTGCTTTGATAGACGGTAGGAGAAAACTTGATTTTTGAAGAAATGAAGGCTGCTGGAAAATTGCAGATAATGAAATGCGTTCGCTGTACTCGTCATTCTATAGATCGGACTATTTTTGATATAATTAGTTCTATGTGTGGGTGTTAAAATTACTTTACAGAGCTAGTAGAGGACTGAGAAACATTGAAGGTTAATAGTGAAGTTATATAGGGAAAGTCAATCATATTGCTTAATAATTTATCTAGAAAAGTCAGATCAACGTATATTCTCCGGTTTCCGAGGGTTATTATTGAATATTTTTATGATTATCATCAAAATATTTCAAGGTACATACGAATTACAAAAATTATACTCCGTATAGTGTTTGTGGTGCCCCAGCAATAACAAAATGTGGTTGGTGCAAACATTATCTCTGTTTCAAGCATCTTTTTTGTATTCTTATTGTATTCTTATCGTATTATAAATTGATAATTGAATTTCATTGCAATATCTTATATCGAACCTAAATAATACAAATTCATATTCCTGTATTTTAACGATATAATAATGTCTTGCATTATTCCAATTGGTATATCAAAAAATGAATATATTCTACTGATGATAGAATGTCCATTGGAAAATTTCTTCAATGGTGAACCAAAAGTTGTCGTAATACTGTGATATAAGAATAACACAATTTCAAAAACTACAAACAAAAACAAAACAATTATTTAGGGTAAAATCATATATGCAATCTCATACATCAAGTGCAAATTCATAATCGCAAATAATAATATTCGATAAATTATAGATGATTGGTTGTTGTGTATTTATTAATAACATCATGTATATACGACGATTTTCTATATTGAAATGATACCATGGTAGGAATTTGACGACTCGGTATGTTCGAGTTGTCTGGAATTATTAAATACAGTTGTTGGAATAAAATTTTTTGAAATACTAACCTCATCCTTCAAACGTTGGCCAGGATGGAAAATGAGGACATATCCTAATGTTGTTACCATTAAAAGTGAAACTATACGTGGATATTCGAATAAAGTCATGTCAGTCTATTGGGAAAAAATTGGAGAAAATTACTTGAATCATTCAAATACAAGATGTCCACTGAATGAACCATTTCTGAAACTATTCTATTTTGTAGTGGTTCTTTATAGTGGACATTCTGTATTTGAGAATAATTTGAAATGATTTTCTACCGCCAATATGTAGTAGAATTGACTCAAAATAAACATTATTCCAGAAATTGCAATAAATGGCATGGAATGATAAGAGATTTCACAAAATTCATTCACAATACTATAAAAATTAAAAACAAACATTACTTGGTAGAGTATTATTCGAATAATGAAATTTCACCTTCTAATTTCTGTATATTTTATAGAACAGTCAATTAAACGTTGCTGCACCAAGTCTTGATATTGTCGATTTCTTATCAATTCGAAATCATCATCATCATAACCGTGACGATGATTGAAATTCTCTAAACTATTATTTAATAAATGAACAGAATAACACAAATTCATTAAAAAATATAGAGAAATTAATGATAATGCAGCCGTAACAAAAACGTAAAAAGCAATCCCCAAGAAATATAAACAAATCAATAATTTATAATAATTTGGAAAATTATTTTCAAAAAATTCAATAGCAAAATGAAATTGCCATTCATAACCAAATATTGGCAAATGGAAAATACCAGCTAACATAGCTATGAAATATGTAAATAATCCCATTATAGTTAGTAAAATTGATTCGCGACGTAATTTCCGATAGGTTTTACTATATTTCCGTAAATCCAACCATTTTTGTTCGGGAAGTTTTCCATAAATTCTCGTTAAAGGTGTACGTAACCATAATGCTGTAGCTGAAGTTGCATGTCCCTTAAAATTTAAATAATAATAGAATTTAAGTTGATAAAGATTTAAAATTGTCACACATAAAATGATTCCAAATATACGGAGCCATATTTCTTGAAATTCTCAATTGTAAATTTTGATAAAATATCATAAGTATGGGAAATTGTTACTACAATGCTCAAACAAAGTACAACACTCAACACCCATCTTACTATTGCGAAATTTATTAAATTTAATGTTAAATGTCTTATTAATTCTAATGGATTCCCTTAAAGAAAATCGTTAATTATTAACTTAAAAAAAAAATCAATATATTTTATATTAAAAAAACAAATTACTTTGAATTTTCCTCATCCATCGGACCAATTCAAATTTAATTCCATTCCTTCTGATTTTTCCCAAAAGATTTTCCATTCTAATGGAGACACGTGAGCACTCGAGATTGTTGGCACTGAAAATGGAATAAATTGTCAAATTATCAATATTAAAACACCATTAACAGTGTTGAAAAAAATAATAAAATAAGTTTGGATTGAACTTTTCTATTTACTTAACTATCAAGGTTAATTAAGGATTCTCAAGGTTATATCGATAAAATGAAAATTATTAATTCATATCCAAATTCAAATACGATGAATAAATACGTATTTTGGAAAAAATCCAAGGCTGTATATCCGTATTTATTTAAGTATCAATGACTTTCAAAATACTTATTGAACATTACAAAAAGACAAATGAACAATTTACTCCATCTATAATATGAATTTTAGCATTTGAATCCACAATCTGAATCCAGAGACACATAAGTGCATGTACTTAAGTTAGCTTTAGGGTAGAACAAAAATTCGGAACCTATACTATACTTACACTCTGGGTGGTTCTTTTATTTCTTTTGGTACTCCCTCCCTATCACTCGTCACTATCTAACTCTGTATGTCTCATTTTAGCAGATCCCACTCTCCATCTTTCTCTCTGACTATTTTTTCCTTCATAACTTTCTCTTCATGTTCCTTTCTTACAGCACTCTATCGCCCGCCAATCAACAATCCCTCTGTCACTCCCTATCTATCATTCTATCTCTCATTGTCTCTCTCTTACTTACATTATTTTCCACTGTATCATTCTTTATCTATCTGTTTGCTAACACCGTCTCTCTCACGCTCCCTATATTTTTCTCGCTCTCTACCTCTCACTCTCCCATTATTCATCTTCTCTCTCTCTTTCTCTCATTTCGATTACGCCTAATCGCTTTAACGAACTTAATTCAAACAAATTCTTCAAAGTTATACAATAATAAGTTGTTAGAGACTGACGTGTACTATTTTCATTATTCATAATGATCAAATTATTATTCGATTAGAATATCATTAATCGAATTTATGATGGTAATAATAATAACACAAATTATTATCTCTGCACATTTGATCTGTTGTTTTTTGTTTTTTTTTGTTCAGTCGTCTATTGATAGTTGCCGTGAGTATTGGTTTGATTTAACAAAAAAATGGATTTCCAACAAAAACCATCAATGGAAGGTGTTTTATTGTGTTGTTTTTTTTCTTTTTACTCTATTTAAGATTTCCAAAAGATGTTCCAATAGATTGTGATTGTTGCTTGACCGTTTCCACTTATTGAATTGCAATTGTTCCATTGTTTCTTACCTCTGTGGGATAGTTAAAAAACCGGATAAGTCTATCCCACAGAATTAAGACTCACATATTCAGAATTCTAGTGTTTTCTATTTGCAACTATTTGATTTCAGGTGATTGTTTGAGATTTGTACGAATTTTGGGTTGTGACATTTATAATTGGAAAATAACGAAGAAATTCATGGAATATTACCTTATATTTCAATTAATTGTTATTATTATTTATTTATATAATTTTCTAAATTTCAAATTATCAATTGATGAAATCATCAAATTTACACCATTTTTTTTCGGAACTATTTATGTAAATAATTCAAATATCTATGATTTAATTTGAAAAAATAAAAATTGTTAATTCACTCCAACAGACGACTTCAATATTAATTCAACTTGTTGGCATTGGTGCTTTTGTCAACGGACAAAACAATTATGAATTATGGCGTATCGATAGTGCTGGTGATAGAATTCGGAGACAAATTGAATTTGAAAGTTTCATAATTAATGGATTTACAATTGCCAATACAATTCTAGCTATAACAACAGCCATTGTTCATTTATATAAAAAAGAAATTAGATATAATTTTTTTTTAATTGAGGCACTCTGCGATGATAACAATTTGATAGCACTTGGACAAATATATTTATGGCTAAACGGTATTACTTTTCCATTTTTTCTTCACTCTATGATATCGATAGCTCTCCAATTGAATTATTTCACACAACATATGAAATTCCAATTGAAATTATTAATGGAATATTTAGGAAATATTGATTATGATTATGGAAATGATGATTTGCAACTTTACAATGATGAAATCTATCAGAATGAAGTCGCAAAACGATTGATATTTTGTATCCAACGTCATCGTGAGATTATCAAGTGATTGGAGGAAATCAATATTTTTGTATATGAAAATTTGAATTGATTCGTTAATTTTTATTTGCAGTGCTGGCTTGGCGATGAACAAGCAATTTTATGTACTTATTCCATTTTATACAGTAACTGGAGGTTTACATGGTATCGGTTGTATGATGTATTTATATTCGGTAGGTTCGTTATATTATGTGTTTGTATTGGGAAATATCAAGTGTTGATTGTAGGGAGTGATGAGTTTCGTTCTTAAAAATTCATCTGTTGCTCTAATTCAAATCACTTGTACTACAACTTTGTTCTTGGTCACGTTTTGGTCTTGTATCATTGCAGGACAATCTGTAGAAACAACGGTATGGTCGTACAAATATTCATTGATAATTCGTTAAGAAATAATCTTTGATATTTTTCTATAGTCGGAGGAGTTAGTCGATGGTTTAATGTCGAATAATTGGTATTTATGGAATTTGAAAAATCGTAAAACCTTATTGATATTTCTACCATTTATTCAAAAATCGTATAAATTGCAATTTACACAGTCGATTGCTGTTAATTATAATTTAGGAATTGGCGTAAGTGAACTTCGAATTTCTATACGCTTACGTATTAATTATTAATTTTTCTATAGATTCTAAAATTTATATGGTCTGTTATCAACGTTTATATTCAAATGCAGACTTCTTTCTCACTATAAATTAGTAAAGGACTCGTAATCTAGATTGCATGATTCTAGAAATTTAAACATTCAAATTATTGTAAATATTTAATAATTATTGTAAGATACACTGTTGTTGTTGTTGTTGTTGTATTTAGATGTGGTTTAGAATAAATATCTGCACGTTCAAAAGTGTTTTTCCTTTGCATTCTAATTCGATACAAGAAATAATTTACTAAGTAGTCACTCTAGTCTAATTTGTCCTCTTCATCTAGTGGACGTTCAATAATTCAACGCCTTATCTAATTTTTGAATAAATTAATTGGTGACTTTTTTCCAATCCCAATATGAATATTCTAACTATAGAAGATTCACATTTGAGAGAGCATGGACGGATCGTCATCATAACCATGACGATGATTGTAATTATCTAAACTATCATTCAATGAACAAATGGAATAACACAAATTCATTAATAAATATAGAATATGCAACGATAATCCATTGTATTAATTTTAAGATGGCGCTTTCCCGGCGCATCCACCATTCGGAACTCACCGTTTCGATATTTCTAATTACTCGACTTGCCTTTATTATTATACGAGTGGATACCCAAAAGAAACCGGCATAGCATTGCCGTGGGTGAAGCTTGTGTAGTACGCATTTCCGCCGCTAGGCGTATATAGCGCAACTCATTGGCAGTTCAGTGCCGCCTGAATTGTCAATTTGGCTTGTACCGTTCATCTGCTAGTGCTGTTTTGTGTTTGTTTCGTTTTTTTATGATGGCAAGTTCAAGTGAACAACGTGCAAGTGTGAAATTTTGTTCTCTACTCGGTAAAAAAGCTGCTGAAACTGTTTAATTGTTCAAAACAGCTTACCAAGATGACGCTATTGGTAAAACTCACGTGTACGAGTGGTTTACTCGATTTAAAAATGGCGACATGTCGATTGATGACAAACCTTGTTCTGGACGTCCATCAACTGCCCGAATCGACGGAAATATTGAAAAAATTCGGGGGCTTGTGCTCACAGACCGTCGACAGACAATTGATCAACTGTCAGAGATTAGTGGGTCATCTTGGAGCTCGGCTCAGCGAATTTTAATTTTAACGGAAGATTTGGAAATGAAAAGGGTAGCTGTCAAGTTTGTTCCTCGGGTTCTGATCGACAATCTAAAAGAATATCGAGTTGAAACATGTCGTGTTTTGAAACAACAGCTTGAAACTGATCCAGATTTTCTGTCGAAGATCATTACTGGTGATGAGTCATGGTGTTATGGTTACGACCCCGAAACAAAGCAACAATCAAGCCAATGGAGGAGGTTATCGTCACCCCGACCAAAAAAATGTCGTCAAGTCAAATCAAACGTCAAAACAATATACTGATTTGCTTTTTTGATGCTAAGGGCGTAGTTCATTCGGAGTTTGTTCCCCCAGGTCAGACTGTCAATCAAACATTTTATTTGGAAGTTTTAAGAAGATTGCGCAACAGTGTTCGTCAAAAAAGACCCGATTTGTGGCAGACAGCAGACTGGTTCTTCCACCACGACAACGCACCTGCACACACTGCTATCTTTGTTAGACAGTTTCTGGCTAAAAATGGCATGGTTCCGCTGCCCCACGCACCTTACTCGCCTGACCTGGCGCCGTGTGACTTTTTCTTATTTCCACGTATGAAAAGTGGCATGAAAGGACACCGATTTGACAACATCGAAGAGGTAAAGAAAAAAACGGAGGAGGAGCTGTCAGCCATTTCTAAAGATGAGTACAAAAAATGTTTTGAACAGTGGAAACATCGGTGGGACAAATGTATAAGTTGTAATGGAGAGTATTTTGAAGGGGTTTTTTTGTAAAAAATTTGAAAATATATATTACGAGGGTACCCCCTCGTAATTCAGTGTTGGGATACGAATACGTATAGAGAAGTATTGCGTTCGTTTCCGGGAAATTAACGGGAAAATTACTGTAGCGTTTCGATGAAAATTTTCAATATGAACAGAGAACTTATTGTTAGTCTTTTGTTCGTGGAAGAGCAAATCGAAAGCAACTCAATATAGTAGCAAAATAAAAATGATTTGATATTTTATTATCAGGCTCTTTTATCGAATTGTCTAATTTTTCTATTTTTATACCTCTTCTGAACGATGAATTGTAGACGCGCTATGGTATGTTCGGGATGACCAAATTCAATCCTTCTACCCACAATGTCGCTAAAATATATGTTGAAGTCACTGTGTAACCGCGACAGTTGTTGATCTGATTGATATTTGCTAGAGAAAAAAAACCGATATCTTACCTGATCTATTGTTTTTTTTTTTTTTTAATTGAAGGAAACTGGAATTAAACAAAAACTTGAACGTGCTGATATTTATTTTAAACGCATCTACGACTACAACAGTGCATATATACCATAGTCATTAAATATTTACAATTATTTAAATAGTAATTACACGCTAGATGAATACTAACTGTTTCTAAAATTTAGAATATTCTAGATTTGATGATTTGATGATTTATTGTGAGTGAGAATGTTGCATTTGTATATAAACATTAATCACCGAAAATATAAATTTCAAAATCTATAACAAACGAATTAGTTATTAAATGAATCGATGATTGTATTCAAAAATTGAGCTCCACTCACTCCTAATCCAAAATCATTATTAACTGCAATCGATTGTGTAAATTGCAATTTATACGATTTTTGAATAAATGGTAGAAATATCAATAGAGTTTTACGATTTTTCAAATTCCATAAATACCAATTATTCGACATCAAACCATCGACTGACGTCTCCGACTATAGAAAAACAAAAAACAAAAAATTGAAGATCTCTTGGTAAATTATCAATCAATCATTTGTATGACTATACCTCTGTTTCAACAGATTGTCCTGCCATAATGAAAAACCAAAAAGTGAGGAAAAATAAACTTGTAACACAAACAACTTGAATTGGACCAACAGTTGAATCTTTATGAACGAAACTCATCACTCCCTATAATCAATAATCGATATCACGTAATATTTTGCCAAAAAAAAAAAAACAAACATAATAAACATACAGAATATAAATACAACATACAACCGATACCATGTAAACCACCAATTATTGTATATAATGGAAAAAATAGATAGACTTTTTTGTTGAATTTCAAGCCAGCTCTGCAAATAAAATCAATAGATGTATTAAAATTTCCATAACCGGATTTATTTATTTTATTTTTTTTTTGCCCAATTACTCGACAATCTCTCGATGTCGTTCAATGCAAAATTTCAATCGCCTCTCAACTTCATTTTGATAGATTTCATCGTCGTAAAGTTTCAAATTATCGTTACCAAAATCAGAATCAATATTTGCTAAATATTCCATTAATAATTTCAACTGGAATTTTATATGTTGTGTAGGATAAGTTGCTTGAAAGACAACTGCTAATATGGAATGAATGAGGAAAAGAGCTGTCATTTCATACAGCAATAGATATATTCGTGGAATTATCGATGAATCATCATCATCAAATAATGCTGCAATTAATGAGAAATTACGTCTGACTTCTTTTTTATACATATGAACATATGCTGTAATGAATGTTAGAATAGTATCGAAAATAGCAAATCCATTAATTATTAAACTTTCAAATTTAATTTGATCTCGAATTTTTCTACCGACACCATCGATACTCCATAATTGAAAAGTGTTTTTTGTTTCTATAAAAGATCCGATAGTAACCATTTGGATCAATGTCGATATGCCCTGTTAACATAAATATTTGAATTGATTGTTTCAATAAATTGTTAGAATATTAAAAAAAAAAAAAATTATTTACGCTTATTGTGAAACAAAACATTGGTAGAAATTTGATAATTTCATCGATTGGTAATTTGGAATTAAAAAAATTATATAAATAAATTAGAATAACTGAAATTTGAAATATAAGGAGATATTCCAGAAATTTCTTCATCACCCTCCACTGATAAATTCCAGAACTTAAGATTCGTACAAATATCAAATTATCACCTAAAAAAGAGATACAATTCCATCAATGCTCCATTTAAAAAAAGAAAAACTAACTTTCCATTGTTGGTTTCTCTTGGAATTGCATTGCCGTCTCATCAAACTAACGCACGACAACTGGCAATGAACCACTAACAAAAAAATATTAGCTAACGTTCGAATAATAATTCATCATAAATTCTATTAACGATAGTTTGATTATATTTAATTTCATTTAACAAGCAATAAATAATAAAATAGATCAGTTTTAGTTATGTACATTAATTAGGGATCCTTGACTTTAATAATTGAATATTGAATTATGTACATACATACGTGGCATTTCAACAAATCGCACTCAATATATTCCTCCATTGCCAATACATTCAGGAATGGTGGATGCGCCGAGAAACGGTTATTGAGTTATTGGGCTGTTGTATAGGGTTTTGCTAGATACGTCAAGTTGATAGCTCTCCAAATTAACATTTTTGTTCTCAATGACGTGTAAAATATCTAAAGATACACATATTCCGTACGTTAACACAAACATTTGGAAAGTTAACTACGGTTTAGGTCTTGTTGATTCAATTTTGTTCTTGGTCTTTGTCCCTTTGCCTTGATCTTCTTGTTTCTTGCAATTCTACGAGCTTGTACCAAATACTAAATACTCAAACCAATATTATTAGTCTTTGCGTGAAAAACGGCTCAATTGAGATATTTCGCCGGCCATGATAAAAAAAGAAATAATCCACCTCTAGCTGTTTCTAAAATACGCATTTATTTATTCGAGTGCTGACAATCGATATTAATTCGAAAAATATCTGATCGTCGTCCATTTTTCACAAGGTCCATCCACAAAATTGCATTCTCAATAGACTTGACCCAGCTATTCCCGAATAGGACGAGAACGATCCTGTCTGTCTGAAATGCCAAAATTTTGCAGTACGTTCGGCCTTATAAGATTCAAGTGATCATCCCGTATAGTCCGAGTTTTACAGTAATTGATTAATTGAGTGACTCAATAAATATTTATAAAAATAATATTAACAACATTCCAAGAATTCATTAAACATTCATTTAATCTTTCGACAAATAAATTTTAAAGGGCAATCATTTCTTGACCCTTAACATTGATAAGAGTCAATATATGGAACATATATGATTCAATTTATTAGTCTCGACAATCATTATACGACTGATAACGTGTCAAAAATAGTAAAAACAATGTTAAGAATTCATTTAATAATTAATTTTTTATTATCAATCCAAACAACATTACAGGTAATTTAATGAATAATAAATATTCACAGTTAATTTTAATTGTCAGTTAAATTTAACTATAATTTAAAATGTCAACTGTCATTTAATATTTGAGGTTATATTTTAGATAATTGATGTAGAAGAACGCCATTATTCTGGTATTAAAACGTCACCAATAACTAATCAAAATGTACAGTTACATCATAATTATAGTCGTGTTTTTTACCATAATCCGAATTATAGTGATAGCCATGACCAAGAGAGAGATGATTCATTAGAGCGACCATTTCCGGTATTCAATGGTCATTCTTATGGACAGCGACCGTCACGCCCTCCAACAACACAACAACAACAACAACAACAACAACGTGTAGTTGAAGCAAACCAAAATCCAACTAAAACAATAATTTTACAACGTCGCAAAAAACATTTAAAAACAAAAATCGAAATTTATACAGACTGTCCACCAAATGCAACTGGTCAATTTGTCTATGAATTATCTTGTAATCAATTTCTAAATTGTTGGAAAGGTAGAGGTTATATACAAAATTGTCCACCTGGTACTTTATTCAATCCGAAAACATTAGAATGTGACTATATACATAAAGTTCAATGTATAACTGGTCCACGACAAACTATCTATCAATTGTCGAATAATGAACGTAAACTACGAGGTTATATCGAACAAATCGATTGTCCTAATGGCTTCAATGGTATTATACCGAATTATCATAATTGTTCGAAATTTCTAAATTGTATCAATGGTCGTCAATATGATTTCGATTGTCCATCCGGTACTTTATTCGATATGGATAAGAATATTTGCGATTTTGCACATAGAGTGCATTGTTTCAATGGTCAAAATCAAGAAAATAACAGTCAATTTCGATCTAGTGAATCTAAACCACAATTGTATCGTGATAGAAAACAATCATGTGAAGATGATGACCATCAAAATCCATATTTCACTACCAAGTGTGGTACTACTGGTACTGGTAGTAGTCGTGGTACGAAACAAATAAACAAACAAATCACATGTCCAGATGGCGCTGTTGGTATTCACAAACATCCAATGGATTGTTCAAAATTTTTGAATTGTGCCAATGGCATCACTTATATTCAAGATTGTGCTCCTGGTACTCTTTTCAACCCATTATTGGGTATTTGTGATTTTCCATATAATGTCGATTGTACTAATAATAGTAATAATACTAATGATAATAATAATGATAGTGAAATTGAAACAACTACGCAATGGGATATTGATAGTACTACAGTACCATATTACTGGAGTCACAATAGTCGACCATATCAAGTGCATGGTGGTAGTATCAATAATAATCGAGATCGAAATACTTATAGTCGTGATTATAGTGGAACTATAGGCAGGTATGATACGAATTTCAACCCACAATACGGGTACCACCATCAAAATAGTTCAAATTTTGATTACAATAATTATCCGTTATATCATCAACACAATCATACATTGGACTCAAGATATCCATCTGGAAATTATCCATTCAGTCCTACACATGGTAACAATTATCCTAGAAATCAAGAAAGTACTATATCGGAATATTATCCGATTGTTAATTCCAATATATATCCTGTCGATCAAAATCTTGAAAATACGGACCAAAATATTAGGTATCCTCATCCAGAACAACCAGTCAACCAAAATATCGATATTCCATACCAAAGTAGTACCCATTTCAATCGCACAGGAACTACAAGATATCCTATCAGCTACTATCCAAATTATGACCGTACAGAGAGTAACAGATATCCTCCTTTTATACAACCCAGTAGTACTATCGTAGGTCATACGGAAATCCCAAAAGATCGGAACTATAACCAGTATTCTCCTTCAAGGTACCCAGTTGATCACAACTTAAACCCACCAAGCACCAAACCTGTCTACTACCCAACTAATAATCATATAAATAGTACCAGATTCACTCATTATCAAAATAGTACAAGTGTAGAGTACCCAAATTATTCCAATTATAATTACCATAATGGTACCCAATATCCATTGTCGGAGTACCCGCACACTAATCAAAATTACGCCAACTCATACCAACAAAGTACCAATCCTGTTTACAATACTCAGTACCGCCCATTAGTTAATGTGAATAGTCAATACTCATCCAAGCCGCGTTATAATCAAACACCTGTTCCAAACTACTCAAACTCAGAAACTCTACCTAATTTAGACACTTCCCATAAATACTATTCTAGTAGTACTACTCCACGTATGGAAATTGTGAATATCGGCGATTTAATTAAAGGCATTACAAAAGTACCGCCTATAAAAGGTCATGTAAAGCCAGTATCATCATATATTCCATCAGCTAGTACCAATGATTATGATGATTTTTCAAATCATTTTAGTCGTGTACAATTGACAACACCAAGAATTGAACGTAGTTGGCCACCACCATTTCCATCAACTGATATAAATGCTGATTATGTTTTTGAATATGATGATGATGATGATAATAATGATGATAATATTGAAAGTGTTACATTAGAAGCTGAAAATTTGAATGAAATTGATAAGGAAACATGTGGTAATAATGATAAGAAGCATGATTTCCATTGTACAGAAACGTATTGTATCAGCAAAACTAATGTTTGTGATAATAAAAAAAATTGTCCAAATGGTAATGATGAGATTGATTGTATAAAGAAATTGGATCAATTTAGTTGGCATGAAAATGCAAAATTGGCAGTACTGGAAAAAGAGAGATGGGATAATGTTACAATTGCTACATGTGCATATCTTTGTTTGTCCACAACTAGATTTAGATGTAAATCATTCAATTACAGGTTAGTACCATGTTGTTTTTTGTGGGTTGTAACTTCCCAGTACTAGCAAAAAACATTTGGCAGCAGGCTCGCTTGTAATTCTCTAAAGATTAGTAAGTTTTGATGCTGCTCCAACACTTGAGCGATCAAAAACTTTGCTAAGCATTAGGAGCATGTTTGTATACTACTTTGAACAGCCTGAAACCATTGAAACTAGTAAAACTTCATGTAGAAATGCTTAGAATCACACCTTGATCATTTTGACTAACGTAGGGATCGAATAACTTTCCAGAAAGATCGACCGTACTTGTTTCTTAACAAATACCAATATTGGATTAACTGGTGCTCTAATATCATATTACCCGATCGATTATTATGAATTAATCCGTGATCAAATCCATTGTCATGGACCAAATAAATACAAATGTACAAATAATAAATGTATTGGATTGGCGCAAATTTGTGATGGTCATGATGATTGTGGTGATCGTATGGATGAGAAAGGCTGTCGAAAGGAACAATTCGGCTATCAGATTCGATTGGTTGGTTCTCGAAATGCAAACGAAGGCAATATCGAAGTTACCGGTAAATCTTAATCAAATCCCATAAATTAACCATTGATCAATTCGATTTTGGGTACTTTCCTTTATAGCATTTGGTAGAACTGGTTATATTTGTGATGATAAATTCAATATGGTTAATGCTGATATTGTTTGTAAAGAATTAGGTTATGATTTAGGTGCTAGTGAATTAAGAACAAATTCTTATCAAACAACTCATAATGGTAGAACGTTTTATATGATGGATGATGTAACATGTTATGGTAATGAAACAACATTGATCGATTGCGATTTCAATGGTTGGGGTGAACATAATTGTTTAGATCAAGAAATTGTTGGTGTCATTTGTAAAACTACCATTGATAATAATATAGAAAAATGCACCCATAATTATTGGCAATGTAAATCCAAAAAAGAATGTATACCAATTGCGTTCGTATGTGATGGCTTATTAGATTGTACAGACGGATCAGATGAGTATCCGGAATTGTGCGATGCAACAACTGAGTTACGTTTAATCAATAATGGTAGTATTAATTCGAGTGCAGGTCGTTTAGAAATCAAACATCATGGTATATGGGGTACAGTTTGTGATGATGATTTTAATGAGGATGCTGCGAAAGTTGTTTGCCGTTATTTAGGCTATAATGGTACAGTTGTAGTCAAAAAAGAAGCATTTTTTGGGCAAGGTCAGTATTTTAACCATCAACAATAAGAAATTGATTAGTTATTCGAACAGGTCACGGCCCAATTTGGTTGGATCAAGTAATTTGTCGTGGAAATGAAACAACAATTGAATCTTGCACCCATTGGGACTGGGGTGAGCATAATTGCGAGCATAGTGAAGATGTTGGTGTGATCTGTAGTGATTTCCATGAACGGCATTCAACAATTCAAACAACACCAACCCATGAACAACAACAAATCTACCCATCATCTTGCGGTTATCGTAGCGATAATATTTTCAATATAGACGATAATATCCATGCTCGTGTCATTAAAGGTAGCATAGCAAAAGCTGGTGATTATCCATGGCAGGCAGCAATACGGATTAAAACTTTAAATATTAACCAAATAGCCCATTGGTGTGGTGCTATAATTATTAGTAAGAGATTCGTTTTAACAGCCGCCCATTGTTTAGTGGGCTATTCAAAAAATGCTTATATCATCACAGCCGGTGATTATAATGTTGATATAAATGAAGGTACAGAACAGACAGCATTGATTGAAGATTTCTATATACACGAAGCATTTCGTAATGGTCACAAAATGAATAATGATATAGCTTTAATTAAATTAAAAAATCATGGTTTCAATTTCAATCAATATGTACAACCCATATGTTTACCTGATAAGCATATAAATTACCAACCAAATTTAAATTGTACCATATCAGGTTATGGTACAATCAAAAATGGTAAAATAGGTTATTCACATCAATTACGTGCTGGTTGGTTACCGATACAATCCGAAAAAATTTGTTCAATGCCACATGTTTATGGTGATATGTTAACTGATGGTATGTTTTGTGCTGGCTATTTAGATGGTGGTATTGATGCTTGTGATGGTGATAGTGGTGGTCCATTAGCATGTTTAGATAATGGTAGGTTTGATGGTTTGATTGTTTTTTTTTTCTGTTAAATTTCGTTTTTTACAGGAGTTTTCACTTTGTTTGGTATCACATCATGGGGACAGCATTGTGGCTATGCTAATAAGCCTGGTGTTTATGTTAAAGTGACTCATTATAGGGATTGGATTGATAAAATTCTATCTACTCACACTAATTAAATAGTTTGCTATTGTAAATTTTTAGAATAAATGTTTTTGGATTTAAATTGGATGTAATTCCTCAAGTCTGCCAAAAAATACTCAAAATTGATCGAATTATTTGGCAAAACTATCACCTAACGTTCTGGAGATACAGCTAGAGTACTCCAAAGACTACTCATTGGAAATTCAATAATATTAAATGCTTGTGGATGTTCTGTTTCGAAAAAAACTTTTCCCAAACGGTTTGGAGGCTTAAAATGACATTTTAATCTTGTAAAAAGTACTCAATGAAAAACCATAGAGATGGAGCCTAACATTTCTTGCTACTTCGTTAAGTAAGCCGAAAGGCTCAAAATTGGTTGAGTTTTACTCATACAAAAACAAAATGCTTTCCACAGTATTCTATAGATTTCCCAGTCTTCATTCGTATGAATTATTTAAACAGAATTGATATCTACAATGCTTGCAAAACATGCCAAAAAGACTTCAATCTGTTTATTATTTGATGAGACTGTAACTGATCATTTCAGAACTTCGAACTCTTTATTTAAATACTCTACGGTCCGTAGAGTGAATAACGATAGGGCTAACGTCCCCAATTGGAGTCATTCTTCCGCTTCATGTATGCCGAGCAAAACTACTAATTTTTTGCATTTCACGTAATCTTAAGACAAACGAGCACGCAACCATTTGTGTGAAGTCCTAATTCCAAATCATAACAAATCTTGCTCTTAATTTTTATGTATGGGCGAAGGCTTGGAATTGCAAAAATTTTATCAAACCTTTTTGGGGCATCAGAATAATATTTTGATTGTTCAAAGATTTACTCAGTACACAATCTGGAGACTAGGTACTCAATAATTGAACATTCTATACACGTCTTTAATTACTCATTGAAGGCAAAAAGCTCCTTTTAGGGGATTTAGGGGACTTTGAATGATTATGAGGATTGAGGTAACGCTATAAATTTCAGTCGCTATAGATATTGTTCTTTTGACTCCTATATGTGGTAAAAGAGTCGAAATTAGTTGATTTCTTGGCGAAATTGCTATCAAATGTACTTAGGGACTTTATATCACAGTTTCAAAGTTCTAAGATTTACTAAGTGGAGAGCACCTTGAAACTGGATACTTGAAAGTAGAGCACATTGTACAAGTTTTCACTTACCTACCAATGGCAAAAAGCTCCAAATTGTTTGAATACTCACCAAAACGATCACAAAATTTTTCGATCATTTAGACTTGTATTTTAACTACTCTTATACGATTGAGTGACAACAATTTTGGTATACTCGTGAATTTAGGCCCTAATAGCTCTTGTCCTGACTATACCTACGTGTGGCCAAAGCCTCGAAATTGCTCAAATAGTTGGCAAAGCCAATTACAAATGATTAGAAGATTAAAATTCACACTTTATACAATCTAATGAGTACACTGTATACAACGATCAAAGAAAAATACCAAATTTTAGACATTTTCTGCTCCTTATCTGTGCTTAAAACTGTAAAAGCGATTGATAGCGAGCAATAGTGTTTTTGCCCGACTTGGGGAGCTCAATCGTTCAATTTGGACAAGAAAAAACAAATCATTGATCATTTGGAAATTTATATTTATTAATAAAAAAAAAACTGGCCGCTATAAAAATATTTAATCTTGATACAAAAACAAGATTCACTCAAACTAACAATAAGTCGACAGAAATTTTTAGAAAAAAAAGACGTTCAATAGCCATGTGAATAGCTTG
>JAZBGX010001386.1:0-11768 GCA_037414775.1 Zonitis immaculata
TCAGTAATACAAGCGACTAACATTAATCACAACAATCCTGAAATGTCCTGTTATAATATAAATAAATCAACGTCTGTCTAATTTGTTTCTATACAGAATATACAATGTGTCCCATCTAATTCAAACTAGTTTCTTCATATGGCATGATTTTGTCGTACGAGTCCAAGTTTAGAAGGACGAGTACGACAAATGGTCGGATGAAACGAGTGCCTTATATACTATTTTTTCTATTTTGCAATTTTCAAATGGGAAATTGGTTCAATACGAATATATTTAGGGAATTTTTTGTTAGCCATCTTGCAGTTGGTCGAATAAATAAATACGGTCAATTGTAATTTGAAGTAATATTTGTGAATAAATATAAAAAAAAGAAGCGTTAAACACTGAAATTAATTAATAAACAAGAAGAAAACTAAATGTGATTATTATACTTATAATAAAACCTCTATTGGGCGGACATCTACGGGGAAATGAAAAGTGCCCGTTCAAGAACTAGATATTTCCTACAGCTTTTTTGAGAATTATTATAGATAATAAATATATCGTTGGCTTTTCGAATGATTGACTTATAAAAGTTTCGGGGAATTAAAATGTGTCCGGCTAATGTTATAAAATTTACGTATAAGAAGTCTGAGGACTTAGAAACTGTCCGGTAATGGGGAGGTGAGGTTCTACTGTTTCTCTATTATGGCCTAAATTTTCCTCAAAACCACCTTAACTGAATTTAACTAAATTTTTTACAAGTTTATTATTATAACAAGTCAATTGAAATTGGAGAACAAAGTTTGAATTATAATCGGCAGCTTAAGCCAAGCTTAATTTAAAAAAAAACACCACATAATGTTTTTATTTTACGTTATTAAGTAATCCATTTATCTGTTGTGACTTAAATTGTGCAGATAATTTAGGTTTATTCAAGTCTTTCATATTTTTTTTTATAAATGAAATAAATACAAGGTTATGCTATGGCAAATTATAAGCTCAAGACATTCTATCCTACTAAAGTCTCAATTTCGACTACAGTAAAGAGATGGATCATTACTGTTGAATTGGTGGTTCAAGTAGAACAATCATAATTAATTGCAAATAAGTGAGATCGTTTTTAAGTAGCCTCAAGTTCAAACTTAACGATAATTGTTATTTTATTACTATAAAAATAGAAATGTTTACCTGCAAATAGTAATAATTTGGCACATTTGTTACGTCCTTGTAAGGCAGCTTTCATTAATGGTGTAAAACCAAGATTGTTTCTAGCATCAATATCTATTCCTCTACAACGGCTCAACATACAACTAAGACATTCTACCTGACCTAGTTTGGGAGTAAAATAATATATATTATATATAATAAGAAAATTTATTTATAAATATAAAATTAAAATTGGATTCTTACCAGCTTGTGCAGCAAAATGTAAAGGTGTATTGCCTTCATTGTCCGATTTATTCGGATCTAAACCGGGCAATTGAATGATTTGTTCTAATAATTCGATTGATCCATTTGAAGCTATATAACTGAGGACGGTCTGGAAATATAAATTTACAAAAATTATTATTTTATTTAGATTACTCGAAACAACTGTGGTTCGAATCTCGGTATATAGACGATAGATTGAATTTTGTGATCAATTGATGGAATAAAAAGTGAAAATCCAACAATTTTTGTTTATATTATTTTATAATTTTTTTTTTTATGTATAAACTTGTTGATCGAATTTTTATCATAGATTTGTTTTAAGTGTAATACGTTTAATAATAACGTCTAGTTGTCGTTGCCAAATCTCAATTTTTACCAACATCAAACACGTAATTTATATCTCAATTATGGGTCGTATTGCCACTGTATTTTATAAGCTTCAAGAATAAAATGAACGAATTCTTTTATAAAATCAAAGAAACTTGATAAAATATATAATAATTATTATTATTGATATTGAAAGGGAAATTTCGATCGTTCGATTATATTGAAATATTGATTAGTTGTTTATATAATCTATGTGGATAGTGGGATATGTTTAATTATAATATTTGTTGATTCATACCAACATATGGTTGCTTCAATTGTCGAAGTCTATTGGGAATTTCCTATATGAATTCAATAATTTATTATAACTGAAATCGTAAAGTTTCGAGAGACTCCCTATAAACAAATTTATTAAAAATTGATAAATTTCCATGACCTGTATTCAAAATACACCGATATCTATACATTATGACCTTATTTTTTACAAAATACAATAATCCACTATTTCAATAATAATAATAATAATATTATAAATAAATAATTTACTATATCTATATACATAATAGTAAAATATTCAAGAAATGACAATAGGAAAATTGACCCGAATTTCAACAGGACAAACACATTACGAGAAAATTCTATTGGAGATGTGTGTGGAAAGTTTAAATGTCATGTTTCGACTAAAAAAAAAAAATCGTTGGAATATTTACATACAAACAAAAAATAATCGAAAATATATAAGAAAAAAAACTGTAACCAATAATAAATAAAAGTTTAATAACAATCGATATTATTTCAATAAGTGGTAATTTGTATAAATATATGTATATACCTATATAGGGGATGATATTGGTTTTTAACGCTGATAGACGTTGACCTGACCTGGTTAAAGTGCATTCAATCAATACGTTTAAATGAAATATTTAAACATTTTTTTTACATTGATGGAACGGTAAACTAGGACAAATTTGGAATTTAAAAAAAAAATAAAATAAATTTTAGTAGGATTTTCTTTTTTTAAAAAGCTACTAAATCATCATTTTAAATTCAATAATATAACATATTTAAAGTTTGGAAATATTTCCAGTTCAATTTTCAGCGATTATTTTTAAAAAATATAGCTAAACTAAAAAACAAAATACTTGTATAAAAATAAACGGAATTATTCGAATTCCAGATTTTTTCTATATTCCAACATATTATAGTAATCATTAATTTTAAGATAATCGAGATTATTTGAAAATAATTGCTTAAGGATAGACGGAAATATTTACAAAACTTCTAGGAAAAATGAAAAAAAATATATTGAAACCCCAAAATTTTCCCAAAATAATCATTACAAACTCCTAATACCAAGATAATATTAATAAACAATAACTGTTTTCACGGATCCATTCCGAACCAGTTCCGTACTACTGGCGTTGAGTGAATAATATTATTCACTCAACGCTACTGGTTAGGTTAGAAGCAGTACTATCTAATCTTACGGTTCCAGTTCTCTGCTCTGACATAAATTGTTCAACTATTTAGGTACATGTCCATTTTCGAAGTTTTTGTGTAATTTTGTTATGGTCAGAAACTCCAGTGTTCCAAATATCCGTTTGCGGTTCTCAATCACAAACTAGTTCCTTACTATAGCTCCCATATACTCGTAGAAGTAGTTCGAATAGTTCTTATAGCTTTTCAATGTTTTTTATGGAAGTATAATTATCATTATTTCGTTCGTATTGTTTCAATATTAATAATAGTCGGAACAAAAAAATTCAACTCCTAGATCGATATAACAAAATCTAAATTAATAATTAAATGAAATTTTGTCAATCTATCAAGGTTTTAATAAATATTCAATTACCAAATTTTGACATGTTAAAATATTTAATAATATTTGTTCAAAAACAAAAAGTCTATATTTTTCTTTCTGCTTTTTTATAGATATACAGTGTGTCATCGAATTGTGGGGGGGTAACTTTACAAATTACTTCCATACACTGATAAAAAAACGGTTAATTCATTAGACCATTACTTGAACTCATAAAATAATTATTGAACACATATATTTATAACAAACTTCCATTAAATTGTCGAAAAACAACGAAAATCGATTATTGTTTTTTCTATTAACAACAAAAATTTTCAACTAGAAAAACAGTTTGCTATAAAAATAGATTCGAATAATTCCAAATTAGAAATATTTAATATGAATCGACTCAGTCAGTATGTGTAAATTTCGAAATTCAGGTTGATGGACACTATATATCATCTATAATTATTAACCTGATAGATTTGTTTTGTAGGTTAATGCGATTTATATACATTTAGCCACTAAATAGCAAATTAAATTTACCTGTTGCGTATATATTTTTAAAGTTCAATCTATATATATACTATATATATTTTGAAAACATCAAATGCCCGATGCAAAATGTACTCTAAAGATAGATCATACAATTATAAATGCAATTTAAAGTTCAAACATTTTAACAATCCGGTATATAAAAAAAACAAAACAAAACATTTAATTCTCTATGTCTCATTTAACAAAGAAAGTGAAATTGTGTTGTGTGTATAGACTCGATAAAATTCTATTTCTGTTAAATGGAATAGAAGAAAAAAATATACAAGACAAACTAAGAAAATCTTGTAATTTCCAACTGGAAACATTTCAAAAAAAACAAAAAAAAACGGAGCATATGGCACTAATACAGATCCTGTCATAGTATATGTCCAATTCGTCTCATGTTGTTAGCAATTTGAAGGAAATGAGTCTATATTTTAAGTTAAAAATTCAAATTGACGATTTTGACGACATAATCCAGATGTACGTGAATAAACAATAATCGAAATGACGTAATGAATCAATTGATGCGTCATGAAAAATTAATCAAATATTCTAATTAGATATTCAATAAATTGTAATATTATTATTATTATTATTATTGTTGTTTTTTTATATTTATATTTATAATTTTCTAAGAAGTTGTTCTATTTATTGAACGGACAAATTTCCGGAAAGACGCTTTT
The DNA here is from genome assembly GCA_037414775.1 of Zonitis immaculata. Classification (NCBI taxonomy): domain Eukaryota; kingdom Metazoa; phylum Arthropoda; class Insecta; order Coleoptera; family Meloidae; genus Zonitis; species Zonitis immaculata. The sequence continues at coordinate 4,762 of JAZBGX010001386.1, forward strand.
ATAATAATAAATGCATTCTCTGTCCAAGATTCTGGTCAATAACCTCTTATAATATACTAAAATCCAATTTCAACTTGCCAACTTTACTTGTTAATTTTTAATTAATAATTGATTCCCATCTATATAGTAGCGAGAGAGAGATATAAACACAATTATATAAGCTTTTATCGAATTTTATCCAATTGGGATTATTATTATATAAAATTGATTTTTACAACTATAACATTTAATTGGGTCGGAACGTATCTATTTAGAGACAATATAAGTAATAAGAAAAAAAAAACAAAACAATAACTTCTACTATTTCTATTCTATTAAAATAATTCAACAAACATGATAAATAAAGCTAATAAAGGTGAAGAGAATCGTATTGCTGGCGGTAACCAAAATATAAGTATTTTAAGAAATGTCACATATGTACAAAATGAAAGTCACGTTTCTAACCTTTATATTTGTCTATATAGATAGACATTAGATCCTTTTATTTCCATATAAACAAATAAATAATCAGATTTCGTAATTATCTTCTCAAATACCGATAAGTAAATACATAGTGAAAACTCTCTTGGGCGGACATCAAAAAGACAACGAACAATAAATGGTTCAATAAGTACTGGGTGAGCGTTCAGCCAATGAACAATTCGCTTCATGAAGATTTACTTATATAAGAGTTTCGTGAAGTTAGAAATTTCCCGGTTAAGGGATGTAAATTTCTTGAAGAAAAATAAATACGCATGTTAACTCTATTGAATTTAGAGTGTTCTTTACTCTACTAGCAATAAATCGTATTTAGACTGGCGAAAGATAACGAACGTTTAATTATCAATTTGACTATCTTTAAAAAAGATTCTTTTTAAAATGTAGACTTAAATGTGTGGCTGTATTGAACGTGTAGGACAAATAATGGATGACTTCTACGAAACATTCACCCCGCTTGATCTCCTTGAAAATCTCCATCGCATTCGTATTAATATAAAAAAACAAAATAATGTAAAATGGATGGTCCTAAACATATGTTTCACCCCTTTTGGTAAATAAGATATCCATTTCAATGTAGAAAGTATTCAATGTTTAACGAACAAATCAAGATCACGAATCTAAAGTAAAAATTTAAAATAAGCTAAAACGGTGGAAATGTTTGTAACTTTTGGAATTATACAGTGTGTTGCAGGATAGGTACTTGCGAATGTAGTAATAAGAAAATTTCAGTTTTGAATCGATTCTAAATCTTTCAACGTTTTCGTAAAATGAACATTCTGTATATTTCCATTTTTATCAATACTTTAAATAAATCTTTTTATAGATTTTATATATATTGTGTGTAAAGCTTGTTTTGAGAGTGGAAAAAAAAACTGTTCAGCTTTAGCAACTAGAAATTACGTCTAACCAAAATAGTTTCTTGAATATTTTTTTAATAGATTTTTGAATTTCAATGTATATATGCTTTATAGTTTATAGTTTGCAAAACATTTCCAATATAATAATCATGTTATAAGGATTATAGCAATTACTATACATATATACTATACACACTTATAATTATGTTATTGTTATTACAGTTTATAAACTAATTAACAGTATGACCCAAAGTTTAATTTGTTATTTTACTATTGGAAATTTTAAACAATTTTTTAATGTTTATATCCATTAATCTTCTAATGAATCAACAACAAGGAAAAAAAAAACAACAAACAAATTCGAGAATCAACAGAATAAAAATAGAAATTTTGGACCATTTAATAACGTCTATATATATATAATTATTATTTGGAATATTTAGAGTTCAATTAATCGAAACAATTGTGGTGGATATAATTTCGAATATTTATGACGGGGTTATATGATTCAAGAAAAATGAAATTTATTATTTTTGATTGGCCAAATACAGAAAAAATACAAAAGTCAGGATTCTATTTCATACCAATTGAACATTAACCGAAGCAATACAAACGAAACTTGCAATTTTCGAGATGTGGCTACATAGAAGTATTGTTGGAATATCATGGGTAGACAAAGTTACCAACAACACAGTACTAGAAAGAATGAGGAGAAAAATTAAGGCGATCGAAAGAAGGAAACTGGAGTATCTATTTGACGGACACCAAAAACAAACTTTTAAAGTTCATTCTACAAAGATAAGCGCTTGAAAAGAGAGGACCTGCAGGGGGGATATGATGACTTAAGAAGCTAACGAGATGGTTTTTAACAACAGCTATAGAACTGTTTAGAATAGGAACCAACAACAGGTACTTGAAGAAGAATCAAAATTTCGGAAAACCAAAACGCTCTCGTTTATCAAATGTTTTTTATTTATGGAATAAGAAATCAAGATAGCGTGAAAATTGGAACTTTTGTGCTGTTGCTTCTAGAAATTTCTAAAAAATATATATACTCATTGTCAGTATTAGTTGATGTTCAATGTTTAAAAGTACAAATCAGCAGCTATTAGTTTCAGAATAAGCTGATAGGGTTTCAGGTATCACAGGTGAACGATTGTAAAGGTTAACGGCCAAGTACACAAGAGTCCTTTTGTAACACAAAAAAGCCATAGGCGACGTCGATTGTATTATTTCTATTATTATAGTAACCTATGATTATGACAATGTTATAATGGTTTTCATTATGGTGGACTGTGCTATAATGGATTTCATTATAATTCAGCGTGCTATATTGAAAAATATAGTGGGAGATATTCAATATTTGGCCACTTTTCGATCGTTATCTATTATTCGATAATTGAACAACCAGAAAATTTTGTGAACGAGTCAATTAGGTACGTCCCACAATTCTTGTGCTTCGATTTTGGCGTAACTCTATCAAAATATGACTAATAGATTTTTTCTTTGAAAAAAAAAACCTCAAACTATATTCGAAAATTGTTGAAAAAAATATTCTATAAATACTACCAACTGGCATAAATCTTTCATAAATAACATCCGATCAATTACAAACTATAAACTACTTAACTCTTTTTGAACTTGACCAATTATTCGTATACTTTCAAGACTTAACATTATATTGACGTCAATTAATTTATTTATCTATCTAACCATTAAAACAAACAAACCAAAAAATTACCCTATTGAAATAGGCTTTTAAAAATCAAAACAAAACGAAAAAAAAATCCGAGAAGTGATAGCAAAAGTTGTAAGTCTACATTTCAAATTATAACAACAATTTATGTATGTCAATGTTATATTTTGCCTGACAATAAATTTATTTTCGATTAATGTTATGTTCCATTGACACGTGTTGAATTTCACGTGCTATTATCAATTTCATTTATAAAAAATTGACAATAAATAAATACATAATAAGATTGTTTGTTATTGTGGTTTTTTTGTTATTGTTGTTACTATAACTCCATGTTCATCCAATATTTCAATGAATACTATAATTCGTTTTTGATAAGATATAATGAAATATGATTATAGTTTCTTTCAAATTTGACCTAGTTTTGTTATTTCAATAATTTTTTTCTAAATAAATGAGGTATCGCCATCGCATCGAATTGAAAATTGAATGAACTATAAAGCTTCATTTGCGATATGCTTTAATAAGAAACGAATTAATTCAACTTAAAGCGCTATTTCTATTAAGTAACTATTATAAATTAATTGTGAAATTCTAATAAGTACGTCAATTAGTCAATCACTTAGATGAACTAATGTCGGATTTTGCTTAATTAAAAATATCAAATGTCTTAATTAATAATTGTTTTAATGAAACTAGAACGAAACTATAATTTATATTTTTGATTGTTGATTTATATGGTGAAGAAATGATTGGAAAATATTACTAGGTTTCTAGCAATTTATTAAATAGTAATAGTCTATTGTTGTTCTAGTTATTATTTTCATTTTCCAATATCATCAAGTAATTGAAGGACATATTCAACAGGTGAACGTGAAGAACTGGCAACCGACATTTTTAGCTCTACTCGAAATTTGGAATTTTTCCAAAATTCATTGACGTCTTATTGATAATTGTTTGATTTGAAATGTTAATTAAAAAGAATTTTATAGATTGTTTATAAATTCACACATAGTTGTCGATAAACAATAGTGATTCTTTATTTAATTAGAGTTTAGAATCAAATATTTACTTATATATAGCGTTTGATCTTGAATTTTACTTATTTCTAAATTTAATCAAAAATTTTATAAATAAATAAATAATAATAATAAAGAAAAAGACTTACACGTCCACTGTTGTCGACAGCATTCAAATCGGTTTCAATAATTCCAATAATTGTTGCCCGTCTTAATAGATCAGCTAATAATTCTTCATCACCATCACGGGCCGCCCTCAAGAGTGCTAGACCCTCTGGTGAGGCGGCCGCGTGTGGTGCGGTACTAGATGTTGGTGACAGTGTACCACGTATATAACGTCCAGTTGGATGGATACGTTTTCTTGTACCTGGTGATGCTGTTATTGGTACACTAACAATAGGTCTTGATTTTAAATTTATTTCATATAATAAACGACAATTATTATCAATAATATTATTATTATCGTTTATATCAATTGATTGATTTGTTTTTGAATGTTGAACGTTGGAACGTTGACTGAGACTGGTGCGTCTTCTTAACCAACCAACATCTCCAACTCCTGTTGGTGATTTAGTATTGGCGACGCTACCGACGCCACCACCACCACCACCAATAACTATCCTAGTATTACCAACGCCATCTGTAGATGGTAATGTAAAACGCACACGACGGGGCTGTAATGATAACTAGATTTAAATTTAATTGTAAGATTGAAAACGATTAGTCGACTCAAATCCTATTTCTAATGCCCTCATTAATTTCTAAGTATTAAAGATACTTGGAGAAATTGATTATTGATTTTGTTATCCTCAGATTTATCACAATCAATTATTCTTACAATTAGTTAAATATTAGCATAAAAGCGTCGATTTTTATTCTATTGAAATCGCTTTTATTGCCACAGTGGTTTGGAGAACTCATTGCTTATTCATATTGCGTACAGTTAGCAACGAAATACTAATTTAAATATTTTAGAAACCCTAACAGATGCAATATGATGAGCAGAGCTTCCCTCTTTGGTTCTTTGAAATCTACTCATAAATAATGAGAATTGAACGAAATTACTAGGTATATATAGTAAGAGTCTTGAATATGGTGCTGTTTTTCAAAATCTACTGTAATTCCAGGCTATTTCACAGGACATTATATTTAGATTCAATTCAGTTTGGAAACTTCAAATATAATTCATTTATTCATTCTTAGCGTGGGCCTACAATTGCCTACGAAGGATTTGGGGATAAAGGATACTAAGATACTCGGATTATTCGGAGTATAAAAGCAAAGTAATTCGAATTTTCTTATAAGGAAAAAAATTCATATCTCGAGCAAATCCAAAAATTAATTGCAATGATTGGAAAAAAAAGGAAAAAATCTCTTTTTCGATTTCAAAAAGCCGCTCCTTCATTCCCAGTTTTCCTTGAATGAAATTTTTCGAGGTCTAAACTTTAAATTGGTATTCGATTTAACATAATTCGGTAATGATTATTTTTTGGAATTGTTTTTCTGTTTTCTTCTCACTATATATGTTGTATCAGTATGACGTTATCTATAAACAAGAAATTCAGCCAACTTGATTTAATTTAACTGTGATATATACACTATTTATTATGTGTATTTGGAAGTTAATAGAATCCAGATCATTCAAAACTGAGTCATTTTATAAAAGCAAATAACACTAAACTTACTGTATGACGTACTTTACTACTACATTGATTTCCATTTAATGCAAACCCTGTTTTCTTTCTATTTTTATTATCATTGTAATCGTAATTGGTGAGTCGTAATGGGCCGGTACTTGTAGTTTTAGCACCAATACTACCATATCGTAATGATGGTAATTCTGCCACCCTTTTTGTTATCGGTCTGTTATTCTTTTCTAAGCCTGTCTGTAAATAATTGAATAATAAAATTAATTAAGATTGAATATTCTATTGACAAAAGAAAGTGTGCGTATATTCTTGGAAAATTATAACGCACTTAAAATATGTATTGTATTTTCTCTTTCACTCTTCCAAAAAACTTCATGTTAATCAGTCATTTTCAAGGTGTAGATAGGCAATCAATCCAAGACACGAAACTGTTTAGTATAGAGGTGAAATTTCCATATAATATAGTCGGTGCCTGGTACCCTACACCTATCTATCTCAATAATAATTTGCTGTTTTTCTACAGTTATTCATATCGTTTTATTTTAAACAACACTTAATATAACAACTTTTGCGACAATTACTGCAAATACGGAAATTTCGCGTGTTTGGAAAATTATAGTAGGAATAATATTTTATTAATCATAAACAAATTTTCTTCAAGTTATTCTAAATAGTCGACAAATATTATTAATTGGATGTTGGAATTTTTTTGTTAAAAAACAACAACCGAACACTTTAGCTTAACAAATTGCAACTTTGACCTGATTCCGTGAAATTATTTTAATTGATTATTTAAACCGTAATTTGTTTTTTTTTTCATTAACAAGGTCAATAGAAAGCATAAAATAACACTTGGAATTGAATTTACACCATGTTGGATTTTAAGCTTTTAAGCTCTTGATTTTTTTTTTTGTGGCTTATACACAAAGTTCAGAATGATTGATAATAATTTTGCTTATTTATGATTGGTGGAAATATGGGACAATAATATAAATATTCAATTATTCAGAATACATCGTCCAAAAAATTTGAATAAGAATCCTGTAATTTTCGTTCATATAATACGAAATCATTTGGAACGAATTCTGATTATTTATACCAATAATTTTGTACTAACAATAAGATATTTTAATAATTTTAAGTGGTGTTCAAATTTTGCGTGTTGATTTATAAATTGATAACGCAGCAATGTCATCATCATCATCATCATCATTATCAAGGGTGGTAGAATTATAATTATAGTTGTATTTTTAGATATCGTTTTATTAAAGCGATTTTTCTATAGAGCGTAAGAATTTTGTAATCA
>JAZBGX010001387.1:0-18794 GCA_037414775.1 Zonitis immaculata
AAAGTATAAAACATGGCAGAGTCATGTCATAAATCATGTGATATCATTACAATACTGCCATGTTTTATATCTTGCTCTATATTTTTATAATAAAACACTGATGTTTTAATTAGAATTACAATTCCGACATGCTATTATAACTCCTCCCTCAGAAACCGACATACCCCATTCCCATGTCAACGTATCCGTTAGTGTCATATTTAATATAATAACGCTTTTTATTTCCGATAGGCTTTGTTCACAATCGCAGGCAGTTACTTGTCCCATCGTTTAAATATACCAGAATTACAACTCCTCCCTCATAAACCGACATAGCGCATCCCCACGTCAACGTACCTGTAAGTGTCATAATTAATCTGGTAGCGCTTTGTAATTCTGGTGGGCTTTGTTCACAATCGCAGGCAGTTACTTGCCTTATCGTTAAAACCTACCAGAATACAATTCCGACATGCTATTGAAACCGCTCCCTTATTAACCAACATACCGCATCGCCACTTCAACGTACCCGCCGATAAGCGATGTTTTAACCTAGTTGCGCGTTCTGTAATTCTGGTGGGCTTTGTTTACAATCGCAGGCAGTTACTTGCCTCATCGTTAAAACATACCAGAAATACAACTCCTCCCTCATAAACCGACATAGCGCATCCCCACGTTAACGTACCCGTAAGTGTCATAATTTATCTAGTAGCGCTTTGTAATTCTGATAAGTTTTGTTTACAATTGCAGGCAGTTACTTGCCTCATCCAGAAATACAATTCCCACTTGTTAACAGTCTTGTGTTTCTATTTTCAAGGGATGATTAAACATCCCAAAAGAAGGTCATTGACGTGAAAATGTCCTAACAAAAGTTGCATTATGATTGAGATACTATTTCTCAGATATTTTAAGTAAGGGTAAGATCAGTTTTTATTTTTTTTCACATTGTTCCATCAAACCTAAAAATTTGAAAAAATTCCTAAGTTTAGAGGAAAGACAGGCGCATTTCCTGTCAAAATTTTGTGATTGCTATGTTTCAAAAATGCAGTAAAAAAATTATTTTAGTTTTATTTATTTTTTAAAAAAATTGGCTTTGAATTTGAGAACCATTACAGAAATTTACTTCATATTTTCTGACCATAGCAAATCTATTGACTTCTGGATCGGCTTCTAATGTATCTACTTCATCAGTTTCTGTGGGACTTGGTTCTTTATTGAAGTCCTCATTAGAGTCATTGAAAATAACCGTCTGATTTTTTTTTGACTAGTGGTTGATTCCAATGTGATCACGTTGTTAAGGTCATATCCTTTCGACGTACTCGTTATTGTTGCAACTGCATTCTCATCATTTGTTTTAGATAAAAAAAACTGGTTTTCACCCTATATTTCAATTCGATGTTTTATGGCTTCTAATGCCCCCTCGGATATGCCAGGATTGCCGTTAATGCTGCTATACCATTTATATAATGTAGATGGATTTAGTAAACGGTTTCCAAATACTTGTCTAACATAATTATAGCTTTTTTTGGGATAGAAAGTTTAATATGAATGAAAATTTTCTTAATCCTGCTGGGTATTCTCGACTGTTGGCTATTTTATATTCTGAATTGTAGTACTTTTTTTCCTTTTGCCTTCCGCTTGTCAATTTTTGTGAAGTTTCACATTTTAATTTATTGATGCTTCATCAATAGGAGTACAATAATTATGAATGGTACCACCAGGTTTAAAATAGTTTGATTTTTTATAAATTTTCAAATAATACTGCGAAATTGTTCTATAACTTACAAAACTATAACAACACTAATTTATTTAACACAACAGTTATTCATTAATTTATCAAAAGCAATCAAAATACAATAATAACGCTAAAAGTTATGTTAGGTCAGGTCAGGTCAGGTTAGGTTATTCATTAATTTATCGAAAGCAATCAAAATACAATAATAACGCTAAAAGTTAGGTTAACTAGGTGAGACATATATATCGTAGTAATTGGCTGTAATACGTCATAATGACGTATTACAGCCAATCTTTACCGGCGCTTCCATTTTTTGCCGAAAACATATGAGTGATATTATTTTTTATTGCCAGCTGATAGGCTAAACTCATTACATCCTTTCGGACCAAGCCGAATAACTTAGTTTTCATTGTCAAAATGTATTGCACTAATTGTTTCTCTAGCTCTTGTGCCAATGTTGCTTTTCTCCCCAGTTTCGCACAAGTGGCTTCTTCAGCTGATACATCTACTTTAGCTGCTAAACGCCTTAAAGTTGTTATTTCGCACATCTTCGATGGCTTCTTTTAATTAACTCCTTGCACCAAGTTTGCCGTTGTCTTTGTGAAATTGGTTTTCGTGGAGCCATTACCTTAAAAGAAACAAAAAAAAACAAAAAACTTTTCGTTCGTTTTTTCTCATCAGTGTTGTAGTCTGTTGTTTGTCTTAGTTGTTTATTGTCAGGCGTTTCTGTTTTTTCATATGTTCTTCGGGTAAGTTCAGTTATATACCTCTTTAGTGTCGGTGTGTTTGTAATCTGTCTAATTTCTTGATTTCTGATGTTATTTGATATTTGTTTTGACGAGCGCAAATCATATGACGAGCCCATGATGATCTGCAAATACATAAATTGATAATTCACCATGATTAAGTAAACTACAATTCATTGAAGTTATAAAAAATAAGTTTTAAAATATTATAACTTACAAGGAGAGTATCAAACATGGGAATCACCGATTTGAATGAATTTCATACAATTTATAGATCAGGGTACCCTCAATAATAGCCTAAAACGCTAACACGCAACGCGCCTTCATTCTCGAGAAAAATGGCTTTAAAGTATTTTGTATTTTTTTATAAGGAAGTTATTATGACGTCGTAGTAAGCGCGTAGCGTAGTGGTATTAAGCTTGCTTATAAATCTCGTTGTCGACGGTACAAATCTATTTCGCATGAGTTTTTTCTTTTTGTTCAGATTTTTATTTTTTCACCTTTTTTGAGCTTTTTGTTCAAAAATCAGTTAATTAAAATGTAAAGTTATCAATTTATTCATATGGAAAGAATCATTTGGATGAAAATTATAAGATACTTATAAAGATATCGTCACATACACCACGTTCTATAAAGTTGTTCAAAGTTCCCGAAACATAATTTTTGTAATTACTTTAGAAAGTTGATGAAAAGCCTAATTCCGGAAATTCTGTTTCGTTACAATAGCAAAAGTGTGATTGAGCTTTATAAATTTATTCTTAAGATTTTCACTTTTACAATGAACCAGGCATCTTTAAATTTCTATTAACTAATTTTTGAACAAAAAACCCAAGAAAGTGCAAAAAATAAAAATTTAAACAAGAGGAAAAAAAATGAGACGAGGGAGACACAGACCCGAACTCTCGACCATTAGATCTATTAACAAACTTTATACCACCACGCCACGGCTACATAATTGCTAAGGCGTCTTAATAACTTCCTTATAAGTAATTAAAAACTTTAAAGCCATTTTTCTCGAGAATAAGGGCACGTTGCGTGTTAGCATTCTAGGCTATTATTGAGGGGACCCTGATCTATAATTTGTATGAAACTCATTCAAATTGGTGATTCCCATGTTTGATAATCTCCTTGTTAGTGTTTTTGATATGAACAAGTTAATTAGTCTAAATAATAATTTCAATAAACTTTGAAATAAAATAAATAAATAAAATAAAAATAAAAATAAATACTCTTAGCGTCTATTATTGCACTTGGTCTTGGTCTTGGTCTATTTCTTTACAGATGGATCAGAACTATGTTCTTTTATCCCGTAATCTCAATGTATTCTTTTATTTGAGTTTTGTTAGTTTAATGGCAGCAAATGGCCCAGTCTCAATCTTAAAATGGTTCATCGTTTGTCTGGCAGGGTATGTCTGAGGGCCTTGTCCAAGTTTCTTGGATGTGGGCTATTGTGATGTTTTGTTCTTTAAGGAAATGTTCGAGTTCTCTTGTTTTTATTTTTATACTGTTTGCATTCCATGTTAATATTTTTAGTGACTTAACTGGGGTAATTCCAACCATATTTTTGCTAACCCAAGTAATCGATAATTTGCTTAGCATCTTGAATGAAATTATTTCAAATCGTCGTCTTTGGCATTCAGTTTTGTCATTGTTATAAACATGTTGCCTAGAATTTTAGCAATTTGTTTTTTTGTGTCATTTTTGTGTAGAGTGGTATTTGTTTGTACTTTTTCTAGTTCGCTTATTTTTGTCAATATTGGTCTCTGGTTTTTATTTTTTCTGTCCAACGGTTGGGAGGAGGGTCAAACGTTTTTTGCAAGGTCTTCTGTTTTGGAGCCATTGGACATCCTCTGTAGCTGGACGGGTGCTGACCCTGACAGTTAGCACATCGTGCTGGTTCTTTTCGTGCTTTGTTACAATCTTTGCTGTGGTGATTTTCCCCACATTTGACGACCTTGGGTGGAGCAGTGCAGTTGACTTGACTATGTCCGTATAATTGACATCGGTAGCATTGACCACTGGATGCTGAGTTTTTCAATGGTTCAATTTTTACTCTTAAGTTACACACTTCTGTTATATCATAAATTTTTCTATGCTCTTTAGATATGATGACTAAGACAAGTGGCATTGGGGTTTTGTTAGGATTTTTTGTCATTCTAATAATTTTTTTTGGATGGTGACCTTTGCTAATCAAGTCGTCTGTTATGTCACTTTCGTTGATTTCTATTGGGATACCTCTGAGGACTATTTTTAGATTCTTGTCCTCGGGTGGGGAGTAAGTGTGAAAAGGCATATCATTGCTGTTAAAATATTTAGTTATTTTGCGATAATATTCGCTCGTTGTGGGCTGAATTTTGATGCCTTCTTTCGTAGTGGTAGCATTAGTTTAATTGAATCTTTGTTTTATGAGTTCGTTGGAGACTTTTAGCCATTTGGCCTTGTCTCGCAGGGTGATAGGGGGAATTCTTTGTTTTTTAGTTAATTGTGTTTGTGAATATTCATGTTCCGATTCACACTCAATCTCGTTATCAGAGTGTTCTAGGATTTCATAACGATTTGAGGTTTCTATTGTTGTTGAGGAAGATTTGTTAGTATTTAATTTACGATTTTTCACCTTTTTCTCAGTTGTGATAGATTTTCTGTCTTCAGGAGAGTCATTTTGACTGACTTGTGAATTGTCGCTCATTTGTAGTTTTTCTTGCAGAAATTTTATATTTTTGTTTGCTTCAGAGAGTTCCAAACCAAGGTTTTTAATAATTCTCACTAGTTCGTCGGTGCTTCTCTGTTTTAATGGAACGCTGGTCGCCATTTTGTCGATATCTTGTCTATTACACTTTTTACGAGACGGGAAAAGGTTTTTTTGGGGGGGGAGTGGTAATAACTTATAACTATCAATGTTTGTGTGAACAGTTTTTGTTAAATTATTGATGTAGTTTATCACTAATTTATTGTCTGTGAAAAAACACTGTTCAGTTGGTATCAAAATAAAAACTAGTAATGTTGAGTTGACTATAACACTGTGCTGATTTAGCGCATGCGCGTAATGATCATCACTCTTCGACGTTCAGCAGTCGACTTTGACTGTTATTGCACTTGTAACGGAGGATAAGTTTAAAAGTTATGAGATGAAGTACGCCGAAGGCGGCCAAACAGCTATCCCCTTACGGAGGCGTACGAACTGGCCCGAACGTTACCGAGAGTTAATTTTTTTTATTACACCCATAATCCCGTGTTGAGAAGAATGCTCACAATGCTCAGGCATTGAAAAAAATCATAAGTTGAAAATGATTGGAATTACTCGAAGGTAGAAAAAAATTTCATCTACCCTTTCCATTTGAAAAAAACAAAGTTATCATTGTTTTGAATCGAGCGTGAGCAAAATGCACATAACGTAAGTGCTGATAGAATATAAAAGTATATTCATATTATGCGTATTACGTCACATTCGGATGACACGTTTCGGCGTTTGAATACAAATTGGTGCAAAAAAAAAACTAGATAAAATAATCCTCACTAATGTAAAAAGTTAAATTCACTTCATAATTATTGAAATAAAACAGATATAGTAATAATGAATAACAATGACAAATTTTTCTGGAAATCTCATTATATAAAAATTAACTCCTTATTAAAAAAGATTTCCCGATGATACTTCCAGTCGAATTGACGAATATTCATTTATTAATGTACTAAAATACATAAAATAAATGAGATCTTATAAATATTTTCACTTGCATCACTATCGTTTTCAATTTTATTTTCTTCACACAATAGAAAAGAATTCCTAGCAGCGATCGGGGAACTTTTTGAATCATTACCCCAAAATATTTTTGTGTAAGTTGATATTACCCTATGGCGAAGAGCAAAAAAAAACGAAATCGCCTCTTTCTAGCATCTTTCATATTATAGCCCTCCCCATGATAATTTTGAAAAGAAAACAATAACTAAAAACTTAATTTAAACATTATTTATTCAATTTATCAATATGATACCTAGCAATACAAAACGGTAATAATAGTAATATAAGTAATATATGTATAACAAATTGAAACCCATTGGGGTGAAATTGAGGGTTGACAATTTGGGGTACTGTAACAAATTATAATAATAATAATGGTGGTACAAACAAAAATTAGAATTTAAAAAATTAAAAAAAAAAGAATAATTGAAAACATTCTTTCTTCACGTTTTGGAGAAATGATGTTGTTTCATGTTTGATACAATTGCTTCAAAATTCCGACTTTTTGATGTAAGAGCAATTTAAATACAGTCTTCGGCGTTTAGTCGATTTCTGTTTTTCGTTTTTATGTTCATTAGAGTGGAAAAGCTTTGTTCGCACAAATATGTTGTTCCAAATGGCAGCAACTTTTTAACCGCCTCTTCATGTGCAGTTTTGAAAGCCTTTGCAACTTTTGACATCCAAAAAGACGACAGATTTGGTTTACTCTCAAATTGAATACGTGCTTCAGTATTAGATCGAAGTTCATGAATTGCTTCTGCCAAACCTGAAGGTTCTCCTGGTATCATAGCAGTTTCACATTTGAGAGGATCTACAATCCAACTGACAGTACGTGTATCAAGATCTGGAAAGTAATCTGAAAACCACTTTCTGAGTTCGATAAGATTTCTTACAATTGTATCCTTGATGTCAGCAAAAGTAATATTTTCGCAATCTTCCAAAAACAAAGCTAACCTTAAAAAACCTTGTTCTGTTCTTCTTTCTGTCTCCAATATTGTAGCTTTAATCCAAACGCTGACACTATTTCTCTCGCTGAAATGATATTAATATTCTTTCCTTGCAATTCTTTGTTTAATATATTCATACTTTCAAAAATGTCCGCTAAATATGCGAGATATGCAACCCAGGAAGAGTTTTTAAACTTATCTGCGAGAATATTTTTTTTGATCAACCATTAAAATTTCGACTTCAGCTTTAAAAGTCCATACTCGATTTAGTGGCGAGAGACCCACCTAACTTCTGTATAATAAAGTAGGTCTGTATATTCAGCTTCACCGTCCTGACATAATTCACGAAATACTATAGCATGATTCTGTTGTACTGAACTGCATACTCAAAACGAGCTCGAACAGTATCAGGTGTATTTCTTTTTGCGAGAACGAATGAAACTCTTTTAATCGAATAGTGGAAACTCTTATGAGCTCTGTTGATAGTAGACAATGAAATTTGATCAATTTTTGGCCATTGGGCCAAACACTTCCCCTTCAGTTGTCGAAGTGTTAAGGAGCAATCTTCATCCACCCAATTACAAATCTGTTCTTTTTGAGGATCAGAAAGTTTTTGTTGGTGATGTCCAGCACTTTGCTTAACAGTATTTTGAGTTCTCCTGTACGTTGAATACATTTTTCTAACTGTGTTTTGGGCAAAACATTAAATTGTTGTCCTATGTTGTTTGCCGTTGAAACCATTATTCATAGAATTGATGATCAAAGCACATATTTCATTATTTATTCTGTTATTTCTTCTTTTCTGATTACGATCCATACCAATTATTATAATTAAGAGACTGATAGATAAATTATAAATGATCAATTTAAAAGTCAATTGACAATTAATGAAATACATTTGACAAAAAAGGGATTAGACTGAAAAATCATGACTTGCGAGTTAAATAAATGGGAAAATCATTTGATTTGACCGAAAGAAAAACACTGTACTATGACGAATCTAAGTTCCATCAAAAATTACCACTAGTAATCATCTTTGGCTTCGAATAATTTTTTTGCTATGTAACAAGAATGTTTTTCAGTTAAATGTTCTCGAGAAACTGCATTAAAGCCAAAGTGAAATGGTAAGATATCTTTTTCGAAACTTTTTAATATTTGATGATAAAAATTAGATAAATTATTCAGTTCCGTCTGTTTTTGAGATCCAGGAGCGGTCATGGGGTCCGAAACTTTATCACTACTTTGAAGATCACTGCTTACTGAATTTCATGATAAAGGCGTATCGAAGCTCTTGTCCTTAGTATAAATAAGTATGAGCGATTCAGGTCCATCCGGAGCTAGCTTTGTAACAGACAAAATATTTGGATTCTCAATTTTTTAGCGCTTTTTAGAATTATATCCTCTTACAATACTCAAGCAAAAGTAACAATCATCAGTATGATTTGTTTGTTCCCGCCACAACATAGGAATGCCAAATGTGAATGCTTTTGATTTGCCGTAAGTCTGTTGTCTTAACAAAAGTTACATAATAATTGAGATATTGCTGTTAACTTTTTTTTTAAGTTCATTTAAGGTCATTAAGCATATCAAATAATAGAATTTCTAAATTCACTTTATACTAGTTGCTCAAAGTTATCGCCTTCTTGTTGAACGCAAAGTCTTGCTCGTAGCATCCACGAATTACAATGATTTGCTAATCCTTGATTTTCGCAATCAAATGATGCCGTAGCTGCCTCAACGCGGTTACGAAGAGCATGTAAAACAATTATTTCATTAGTGTATATCATGGTCTTCATAACGCCTCAAGTAGAAGTCTA
The DNA here is from genome assembly GCA_037414775.1 of Zonitis immaculata. Classification (NCBI taxonomy): domain Eukaryota; kingdom Metazoa; phylum Arthropoda; class Insecta; order Coleoptera; family Meloidae; genus Zonitis; species Zonitis immaculata. Next base: position 8,961 of record JAZBGX010001387.1, read on the forward strand.
GGGGATTTAGATCGGTGGTCGTGGTGGCCATGGTACAGGACCACCTCTTCCAATTCACTTATTTTCGAACACATTATCTAGATGTTGTCGAACTAAACGATTAAAGTGTTGTGGTACACCATCTTCAAGAAACCACATTTGTCGATGTACGTCTAAAGGAACCTTTTCCAATAGTACTGTCAACTGACTTTGCAAAAAAAAAAGAAATAACCATCACCAGTCAATCGATTTGGCAAAACAAAGGGGCCAATAAGTTGTCCGTTGATCAGTCCTGTCCTAATATCTATCGAAAATCTGTGCTGGTGATGATCACGACGAACAGCATGTGGATCTTCGACAGTCCAAATATGAGTATTATGACAGTTATTTATGCCGTTACGTGTAAACGTTGCTTCATCTGTCGCCAATACAAAGGATGAAAAGCCTGAAAGTTCAGCGTTTTTTTGTAAAAACCATCGGCAAAATTGTAATCGTAAAGGATGATCTTCAGGCTGCAAAGACTGTACTTTTTGTACATGGGAAGGATAAAATTGATTCTCACTCAGTGTTCGCCAGACAACCTGATTTGAGACACCACTTTTTTCCAATTTTGAAGTTCTAATTTATTTTCTATTGTTTTGCGATGTCAATACAAAATATTCCCTTTTGCCCAGGCGATATCAACGCAGTTGTTTTCGAGAAAAAAATTATTTTCGATTTTTCATATTTTCAGAATATCTGCTGAAACAATAAAGATTTTGAACTGAAAATTTGTGAGTGACTTGGTGAAATACACTCACAAAACATACTCGAAGGATAATTTATTCAGAGCGGGGGCACTTTTCATATGCTTATCCGGCTATGGCCTTTTAAAGATTTTTTATTTAACCACATGGAGAAAACTCAATAGTACTAATCATATTAAACTGCATAAAACTACAAAATAAATTAATGAAATTATTAAAAATAAGCTAAACCAAGAAATCTTTTATTATAAAGTGAACAATTTATAAGTTTGTTCAATTTTCTTCTCATTGTCTTTGATCTTTTTCAATTCTCTTACAATTACCTCTCGACGTTCATCTAAGGCAACAAGTTCACGCTTGAAATTCTCTTTTATACATTTTTGCTTTTGATGAATAATATCCAACTTTTTGCGGAATTTTATAACTAAATCGTCAACTTCATTCTGAACACTGACTTCTTCACGAACATAATTTTAATCAATCTGGCTGATGGTACTCTCACTATCGACTCCATCCCCATATAAATCCATAACAACAGCTTATGGATTTGCCGACTGATGCTACATGCGTGGTAATAGGTGTTAGTAGCTCATGGATTTTTGCAAAGTCAGATGTTCCCGAAAGGAAAAGATCATCTTCCAAAATCACCTGAAACATACATGTCAAATGAGGTGTTACTACTTTATCTATTTATATATTACCTTTTTGACATTGGTGCTCCTTTATGCTGCTTATTGTTATTGTCCTGCATCAACTAGTTATGGTGATAGAGAAAAAAAATTTAGTACTTTTTTCAATTGATTGTGGTAATTTTTACCTCCATTGTCGATTTTCGTTTTATGCCTCTCATTTTTTTCGATGGACAACTCGGCAATGGTGCACTTGTCGAGAGATCAAAATCTTTTTCGATTTCTTGTCGTATCTCCAGATCTCTCGGTGACAATTTTCTTGTATTTCTTGATGTTTTCTAGTGATGAAGAGAATTCAATCAATCATGAATAGATATAAGAGTGAGAGTGAATCGGCATACCTCAACCGTTGCTCGTTTGATAATATTATTTTCTAAAATATTGTCATAACCTGGGATCGGTAGAGCTGAGGGTTTAAATATATGGACTCAGATTATGACAGGAAGGGGTTGTAGAAATATAAGTCGCATCTAATAAAAGCAAAGATGTTTATTTAATAGTATAACTTACAGACGTCTAATATTTAGATGAGCCATCGGTAACGTTGGTGATCACTTATTAATAACACAATATCGGACAAGGGTTGAACACTATCAACGGTGGCTTATATATTCTGTCCACACGAAGGACAGCCAACGCCTTGGGCTAAGTCCACGCGGATGAGGTTTTGGTTAACACGCGTTATTACGCACATTTTTTGTGTCACCACCCGGACGTACCACAGTTCAACCAAGGTTATCTTGTTTGGCTCATAACTTATCTCTAATGTCAAGGATGAGCCAGGTAGAGACAAGACGATGGTAAAGGTATAATTATCAATAATTATAATGATGATAATAATAATAAGAATAAAACAGAGGGCTATGAATACATTACATCATCTAGAGATGATGTCATCGTCTTATGCTGTAGGCCATCCTTATCTTATACTAATGAAACGCTAAATAAAAACAGAAGCACTGACCGCAAGACTGATAAAGAATTAATAATGTTTACAAATACTAGTAATTAGTTGATTGCTATAATGACAATAAAGGTGAATAATAAAACTATTAGAATTATTTCGTGACAATATCTACCTTCTCCATGATTTAAAATCACAAGATGAGTACACTAATGTAGACAACTACTTAATCAACGCATGATACTTTAATTATTATGCGACATGCCTAAAATAATTGGTTAAAAACTTTAACAACTGAAATGATTAGCTGTTATGCATTTTAACTCAAAATGCATAACAGCTAATCATTTCAGTGGTTTCGCATAATTCTGGAATATCATAGTTATTATGCGTATCTGGATATTATCGGTAACATACACTATTGGACAAAAGTAAAGCAACATATAGTATTTTCCGTTATTTATTCTTATAACTTGAAACTTACATTTATAAGAATGTGATAATCTCAATCAAATATGTATATTAGTACGACTTAAATAAATACTATGATGGCCATTACCATTAATAAGAGTTCTTTATTAATTTTTTATATCAGTAAAACAATTATTTGTTGAAATTATAGTCGGACAAAAGTAGAGCAACATTCAACGATCTGTTCAATAGCACAAAAACACAAAACAATAACAAGTAACAAAAGTATAAAACAACGTCCATAGTGCCTAATAGTTTATCCTATAACCGTTATTTGGAATAATTTGAGCATATCTTGGCATAGAAGAAATAAATTTTTGTATCACGCTTTCAGGATGATGCGTCCAAACGTCGTTGATTTTATCAATTAAAGTTCGTTTGTTTTGATAAATATCACTTCTAATTCGTCTTTCGACCTCCTCCCATAAGTTCTCAATCAAAACTTTTATTCCATAACTTTTTTCATATGCTTCGCGTGATTTTCCGCTAAATTTCCCCATTTTCTATAACCTATGAGTTGAATATAATATCATGATTCACTCATCACGAAATTTATAAATTAATTAATTGACCGCTCAACTATGAATAACCCCGGGTTCGGCTCCCGCTGGACGACACAGGCAATTTTTTCTGAACAACTACCCGGAATACGAGGGAAGACTTTAATATTCAATCAAAAAGTATATTAATTATTATTTATCAATATAAGTTTTTTTATTTTGTTGCAATATAACGAACAGCTAGAAATTTCTCAATGAGATACATATATAATGGTTTCACGCAAGTGATTGTATTTAATAGGTTGCTTTGTTATAATTGTAAATACCCAAACTCTCAACCACTGCTGTGATACGTGGTGTTTACAAGAAAATGAAGTGCTTGTGTATTCGTTTCCTTCGCTGTAAATATTTAGTCAAGCCAAAGTCATGGTATGTGATTTTCTACTATTCAAACATAAATTATTAACCCCGATTGTGAATCACTACAGTTTTATAAACGTTTCCCTGATCTCAACTAAAATGTGAAATATAAGGTTGAAACATAATAATCTAATAATTTTCTTTAAAAACTATTTGAAATTATTTTATAATTAATTATTAGTATTTTAATGGACATATAGTCCATCGTTATCAATGATCTCTTGCCAACGTTGAGGAAGTGACATTAAACCATTCTCATGAAAAACGAGAGTTGAGAAACTGTGACAACCACTGTTCCAATGCATTTTTGTTATCGAAAGATTTTTCGCTAATGTGACACCGAATTGATCGGAACAAGTGGTAGTCAGAAGGAGAAATGTCCGGCGAGTATGCAGGCCGGGCTAAGGAAATCCAGCCTAGCTCCATAATTTTTACAGGTTGTTGATGCGATGTGAGGACGGGCAATGTCATGAAGAAGATATACATTGCTCTGTCTTGTTTCAAGATTCATGGCTACCTTATCTAGCATAGAACAGTAGTGTTCACTATTCATGGACGTTCCACATGGTAATAGTTCCCAGTAGATAATACCGTGCACATTCCATCAAACACTCAGCATAATCTTCTGTGTAGTCTTTTTTGTTTTTTTAACTGTCGATATCCCTCTTTGACCCGGGCTAAGCCATTGACGCTTATTAGAAGGGTTAACATAAAGTACCCACTTTTCATCGCCTGTAACCAGATCAGAAAGCCAAGCAAAATTGCGTTTTAAAGTGAGTTATTGCGTACAAATCGAGATCCGCGCCATCCACTGATTATCCTTCATTTCGTGGAGTACCCATTGACCATGCCTGTACACTTTATTCTTCGCTTTCAAATGCCTATCAATGGTAGTATGAGAGTATCCAAGTTCTCTTTCTAGTCGGCGGGAAGTCCTCCTCTGATGTTCCTCGATGAGCTGCATTAGGCGCTAGACGTCAATCGCAACCGGCCGCTCTTCATGAGGTTTATCTCCAAGATTGTAGTCGCCATTCGAGAAACATTGAAACCAATTTACTGCTGTATGGTAAGAGACTATATTTTCTCCCATACATTGACATATGTTTTGTGTCGCTTGCTTGGCTGTATGGTTCAAACGGAGCTCATAAAGTAAAAGGACACGAATATCTCGTCTTTTCAATTTCCCAAAATTCCATTCGCTGCGTTGTCGATTATTGCACTGATAAACTGAGCACGCTCGCCCGTATTTATACTCGTAGTCATAGAATGTTCTAGAAAGTGTGATATTGTGTGATATATTCTAATACGATCCCTAAAAAATTGTCATATTATTATGTTCCAACCTTATAATAGTACTGAAGCAGATACTGGAATAGCCCACAGCTGGTCGGCTATAGCGCTAAAAGTACTCCAAAATGACTCTGCTTGAGGTGATTTTGCGATCTTAGGAAGAGAAGAAACCGCGAATACTTAAGTCAGGAATGCTTTTACTGATCAAAAACTCGTTTATTGAAATGGCTTTGTGATAGAGCGCACAGTCCTTGTGCAACACTCAGTTTTTTTGGTGTTTGGCAAACAAATTATCAAAAGTTTGTCCATTGTCCCTTTTTGTACCTTGGAGAGGTTCAATATGCAAAACATTATGTCATCATAAGTGATTTCGGCCTGCTCAACAGTACCGTTCTGTAAAGGAAAGGTGTAGAAACGCAAACCATTTTTCAATATGTAAATGTCATTTCTAGTGTCATTCGAATTGAACTCGAATAATATATAATAAAACATGTATTTTGACTCCTCTAAACCTTGCACTTCAACTGAGCGATGATCATGCTTGAATATGTGTCGTCCAAACTTGTCCAAATATAAACTATTCAATTTATAAATATATATTATATATAAAATGATTGTTCTTTTTTGAATTTATTTACTTTTGTATATTGATAATTATAAATATATAATATTATAAATTGTCCCAATAATGAGTTTTTGGTTTGTTCAATAATAAAAATAAATGTCTGTAAAATTCATTATATGGGAAACATTTATGTATACTTCAAGGAAATAGACATATTATTCTCCAAAGTACAAAATATCTAGACCATTTGCATGTTCAATTGAAGGAAAAAAGCCACTTTGATTTCATCAACTTTTCATTAATGTAAACGAATGCATGATATTGATCCATTTATTAGAAGTTCTATATATAAATATTATACTTGAAGTTTTCATTGTTCTCTTCTGTTGATAGAACCTCAAGGCACAAAATACATTTTAAGATAAAAGTTTGGTTTGAGCTTTCAAGGTTGAAGTCAAATTATTTACCCACGTTGCTGCCATTCTGTTCTTCATCGTTGGAATTATTTACTATATTGCTATCAGACTCGAAGAATCTAACGTTGGTTGTTTTTCCCACAGCTCCTTCACTTGCGAAGTGAATAACTCTTCCGTTATCCAGCTGTTTATTCGATTCTTCGATTCTTTCTTCAGTGAAACGATCAGTATAATGTTGTGGCAAGATTGATTTGAGCTCCGTACTTTCCACAACTACTCTTTCATCATATTTTGTATTAATCCGATCAAAATGAAGCACCTCAAACTTCTCCCCAACCGTCAACAATTTGATATTGACAAAGCGGATAACATGCAGAGAAACATTAACCTCTTCGATGAAAGAACTCATTTTTTACTCTTCTTAATTCGTTGTATGACATTAGGGAAACTCAAGTGTTATAAGCGATTGTACCTAATGTTCTCTATTTATAATCTCTATTTGTCTCCTCCCTTTTTGAAATAATAACTGGGAATGTGTTTCGTTCTGTCTTCTAACCAAACAATTGATTCGAATGAAGAGGGTATGCAGGTATTGTTTGGCACGTCACAATCCCCACCACACTTTTTGCATTTGAATCTCACAGGAACTGCCATTATGATCATATAAGAGATCGTGCAACACGGATTTATATACAAATTTTAACCCCTCCCAACCCCACCACATTCACTAGTGCGCATGTCCGTACTATTTCTTTTGGTTATAACTTCAAATTTTGCTCGACGTATTTGTTCATTATAAAAGATAGACATTTTACACATGTATTGGTCGATTTATCACGTAATAAACAATATGCCAGTGGAACATAATTAACAATATCCATGAATGGAAAATAATTGCAAAACAACTTTGGACTATATTTGAACGTTCCATCTATGAATATATGTGTACATCTGCATAAAAATTTTAGATTTGTTTCACATGAAATGATAATTATGTTAGATTCGTGGTCATTAACCATCAAAAAATATTCTTGTCTGTTGGTTGTAATTTTATCTTTCATAGTATCCAAAGTATGATGCAGTTCCAAAAAAGATAGGTAGTTTTGGAAATCTCTTTCTTCTTTCTCCATAGATACTCCTTTTTACCGATCTGACATCGTCCATAGTTAGATGTTCTGATGGAACTTCTTTTAAAACAGAGTGCACAATTCTCTTGGGCTGTAGACCAATGTTTTCAGAAGCCTTGCTTTTAGCTGTCACTGTGATGAATTGCTTTTGTAACTGTTTGTGCTTGTGGTTTATTCTTGACACAACTTTATTATACGAGTTCTAGAATACAACTGAATTTTAAATTTGACTTGCTTTAAAGTAGATGTGCTCAAATTTCAATTTTGATTCGCCACTTTGTGTCTGAGATATATATACCAGGCATATAGTCCTACGAATAATCGGGTTGTTTCTAAGGCATATTCTTGGAATTTCATTGAATTAATTCCATGCCCACTCGAAAGTGCCTGCAATATAATATGGGATCGTTTGATTAAATTTACATCTACTCCTGCTATAGAGGCAGAAACAGTACAATTCTCGAAAAATCGAGCAATGTTCCCATCATTTATGCTGCCAAGCCCTAATTGTAATCGAAAAAGCTTTTGTATATTTATTTCGAGTCTCTGTTCTTTCTTTTTCTAAAATGTTACGTGCTTGTCACCTTTTTATCTCCAGTTTGTAGGACATACAGTGAGTGCGGAAAGTATTCGTACACCTACTATTTAATTAGAAATAATCAAAGTTTGAGTAAAAAATGTCTTTATTTTTTTTCAAAATATTAAACAACGTCTAATATAATGAGTCAACTAACGGAGTTTAAGAAAAAAAAATTGATTGTTAAAATGATTATAACAATAACAAAAAAATACTTTGATTTCTACAGAAATTACTAAACGGAAAGTATTCGTACATCAAAAATAACAACAAATAAAAATAAGAAAATCGAAACAATACGAAAGCCTTGATGTTTTTCAATATTTTGTTGGATAACCCTTAGCATTAATTATAGCCCTTAATCGGCGATTCATCGATAAAACCAATTTATTTGTAAGAGATGATGGAATATTTTGCCACTCTTCCATTAAAGCTGTTGTCAAATCTTTCTTATTAGATATTGGACGAGTTATAATTTTTTTGGCCAAATAGTCCCATATGTGTTCTATAGGGTTGACGTCAGGAGATTGTGGTGGTGTATGCAATTGGTTAGGTATGTTATACAACAGCCACATTTTAGTATTCCATGCGGTATGTTTTGGATCATTGTCTTGCATGAAAATAAAATCATCTTTGAGGCCTAATAACTCTGCACTAGCGTGCAAATTGTTTTTTAGAATATTAATGTAAATTTTATGATCCATTATACCATCGATTAAACACAATTTCCCAACCCCATTTGCGCTCATGCAGCCCCAAACTAGTACAGATCCGCCACCGTGTTTGACTGTGGGACACAGATTCTCCTTATTAAGCTCGGTAATTTTTTTACGCCAAACTATTCGCCGTCCATCTGACTGGAATATGTTAAATTTGCTTTCATCTGAGAAGATTACTTTTTTCCAGAACTCTTCGGGCTTATTTTCATAGTTTTTCGCGAATTCTAAACGTAATCGTCGATTATGCTGATTGACCCAATATTTTCTACGGGCAGTATGACCGTGATATCCTTCTTTCCGCAAAAACTCTCTCACAGTGGTGCAACCCACGTCGAGATTGAAATCATTTTTTAATCTACCTACAATTTTTGGAACACTAATTTGAGGGTTTTTTTCAATTTCTCTTATAATGATGCGTTTGTTTTGTGCGTTTAGTTTAACAGGACGACCAGTTCGTTGTTTATTTTTGAGTGTCTTTCGTGAACTGTATCTGTCAATTATATTCTGTACTGTTGACCGCGGCCTTAGAACAATTTTCGAAATTTCACGAAGGGATTTACATTGATTATGTAAATTAATAATAATTTTTCTTTCTATTTCAGTTGTTTCACTACTTTTTCTTCCCATTTTCGTGAAATAAGACACAATAAAATAATTTTTTTGTGGATATAACTCTCAGAACTAACAATATTTACCAAAGCTTATAGAACTTTCTTTCGATAATGATGATATCATGTGGCTCAAATTACAATAGACGCTGACTGTACGAATACTTTTTGCTCAGTAATTTATGTATAAATCGCTTTTTTTTTTGTTATTGTTATAATTATTCCATCAATTAAATAATTTCTCGTGTACTCCGTTAGTTGACTTACTATATTATCCATTGCTGAATATTGAGGAAAAAAATTAAGACATTTTCCATTCAAATTTTGATTATTTCTGATTAAATAGTAGGTGTACGAATATTTTCCGCACTCACTGTATGTAGGCAACACTCAAAGAATCGTATCCATGCATGTAGCGTAGACAGTTCAAACTGTAAATTATCTTCGTTGATTTCTTTCTATAGAATTGCATCGATATTATTGAACTCTTGATGTTGCTTGACATACAGTGGCGGCTCCTGGTTGTCTTTTATGGGTGGGCAGCATAAGAATTTTTAATAGTAGACGATTTTTAACATAAATCCTATGTTTGTTTGGATTAGATAGTATCGCATCGCCATTGTGTGTTTCATTATACCTAAGTAGTACTTAATAATAAAAAGACATTCACTTAAAATATGCAACGGTAAACATAACAGTCCAGCAAAAACCATGTCCACATATAGGTCTTGCCAAGGAAGATGGAGAGAAAGTGAAATAGGTAGGTACGGGACAGATCGACAGAAGAGAAAAATAAGATGAAAATAATAATAATGACATTGAA
>JAZBGX010001388.1:0-18793 GCA_037414775.1 Zonitis immaculata
AAACCAAAATTACAGATTTTTTTGATAAATAGGTTATAATTTTTTTATTTATATATTATAAGATATTTACATGAATAAAATAGATATGTATTATCATCTTAGAAAGTATTTTGTTATAAGCATAACTTCATTGTACATACATATATTGTATATGTATATTATATATGCTTGTAATAAAGTTGATTTTCAATTATCCGTGTTTTTCTATTATCCGGCAACAGGGTGCGAGTCATTAACCCGGATAATCGAGGTTCTACTGTATATATATATATATATATATATACATTTATTTATCTGCTTTTTAATACTTATACATACATATTCAGTTTTGTATTGATTGTGTAGTTTTTCTTTTGGTATGTATTAATTAATTATAAAATTGAATATATATATGTTATGAACAGTTAATTCCCATGATTTGGAGAGAAATTTTCTGCTACATTATGAGTTCGAGACAATCATTTTGTGAATTGTCAAAAAGTCAAAGAAATCGTTAAAAAACATGACGTTGGAATGAAACATTTATTAGTAATAACAATAATAATATTAATAATAATAATAATAATAATAGAGGAAAGTAACCAAATATGGAATACCATTTTGTTTTTGGAATATATATCGCAAACAAAAAATCGCAAAATTGAATAGATCCTTATTAACAGTCAATCACACATTTCTACGTAATGTGATAACTTTAAAAAAGAATTGACATAAATTTGAATCATGAAATCGATGAAAACAGAAAAAAAGAAAAAGTGCACCAAATATGAAATAGTTACCCAAATATGGAATACCGAACTCATGTATTATAACTAGAATAGAAAAATAAAACAAAATCAAATTAATTTTGATTATCAGTTGAACTCTCTGGTTGTAGATAATATCTTAAATGATACAAGCATTATTCACTTGCAAAAATCACATTATGTATAATAAACAGACTCTGGACCAGCACAGTCATTATGTGCCCAATGGGAACATCAGGTTTACTGTCTGTAGGAAACTGTATCTCATCAATGTCTGTAACTCATTAGAGTCAGTAGAATCTTCAGTTTCACTCAGTTTTTCTGCCCTGGATATTTTCACTTTTATTTTTTGCACTCTTATTTCTTTTTCTTTTGGTTTCTATTCCATTTTTTGGTGATTTGCTCCTACTAGAGTATTTTTATAAGGAGATAAAGTGATTATAGCCGAAGCAACGGCTATTCTTTCTTTATAAGGCGTTTCCTTTCTTATTTCTGGCACTGGAGCAATCTCATATTTAGACACAAGTAAAGGTGGAAGATTGTGGTGATGGCTCACGTTCTGTATGATTCTTCTACTTCTGAAGTACAATTTCCTTTTCTAACAAAGCCGAAACTTAGTGGAGCTTGGTTTTTCAAAGTGCTATTACTTAACTTGGATGACGACATTCTAAAAATGATTAAAAGCAAACTGGAGTAAAATATCTAACCCTAATATGGAATATTCCATATTTGGTATTCCACTACAGCGTATCTTTATTTTCAATTTTCTTAAAAATATGATAACTAATAAATAATTCACCTGAGGAACTTATAGATCAACAAGTCTGAAGTAAGGTGACACAATCAAATTAGTCCTTTGAAAACTCACTACTGAAAAACATTATTATTTTGAATGTACTATAAAAGTTTTAGTTTAGCATGAAAACAAAACTCTCTTGCCATAGTCGTATTGTCAGCTCAAATAAGATGATCAAACAATTATGATGACAATGCAAGTCGCTGAAATAGATAATGGCGAATTGGGGTACCTAACATTATTCGGTTCTTGAAAATGATGGTATTCCATATTAGGTGACTATTCCATATTTGGTTACTTTCCTCTAATAATAATAATGATGATGAACATGGTAATATTATTACTGTGTTAAATGATTTTATTGTCAATAATACGAATAATAATGATAATAATAATAATAATGGCGGTAGTATTGATAAAAATGATAATTATCAGGTAAATAATAATAATAACAACATTGATACTGATAAGACAATCGTAAGTCGAATAAATTCAAAAAAATTGACTAAAAATCAACAGCTAGCTCACTGGAAGTGTCAATATAACACAGACTGCAGCAAGCTCCTTGTTGAAAATTCTTAAAAATATTTAATCAATAAATTAGTTAGAAGAGCTTTCAAAAGATTGCCGAACATTATCGCACACTCCTAAGACTACCAGTTAAGCGTTGTTAGTCCAGGAGAATATTTTCATTATGGACTTGAAAAAGGTTTGATTGATCAATTGGAAGCTACTGATGTGAGCCAGTATCAAAACATCATTAAAGTGAATGTTCATATAGATGGCTTGCCAATATCAAAAAGCTCGAAGAGTCAATTGTATCCGATATTAGTGGAGATTTACCCAAAATTTACTACACCTCTCATTGTCGGTGTATATCATGGGTACAGCAAGCCAGAAAATTGCAACGGATTTCTCAAAGATTTCATAAATGAATACAATATTTCAAGACATGAAGGTTTCGATTATAATGGTTATAATTTTAAGGTACTGATTAGAGCTATCATCTGTGATGGACCTGCTAGATCTTATGTTACATATACTAAAGGCCATAATGGTCATTATGGTTGTGGTAAATGTATCGAAGAAGGAAAATATAAAGAGCATCGTATGTTATTCCTGAACATGGATGCACCACTACGTACTAACTCAAATTTTATCAATCGAATAAATGTAGAGCACCATTTAGGTCGATCAATATTTGAGCAAACTAATGTTGGTATGATTTCTCAGTTTCCTCTTGATTGTATGCATTTTGTGTGTCTAGGAGTGATGGAAAAAATATTAAATTCATGGATGAAAGGATGGCATTATGTTAATAATAGACAATTATTGAAATTTAGTCATAGTATGATCACAGACATTTCAGCATATTGATCGTCAATCAAAAATTGGATACCTTCAGAGTTTTCTAGAAAAACTAGGGGACTACACGAACTAGATCAATGGTAAGCAACCGAATTACGTTTGTTTCTATTGTATATTGGTCCACTCGCCTTGAAGAATCATTTCCCAAAAAAATGTATTTACCATTTTAATTGTCTTCAGAGTGCCATGCGTATTTTATGCCATGAAATAATTGTATTAACAAAAAATGATACTATTTAACTATAACAATATACAATATAACAATATACACTAGAATCAACAATATATCATTATGAAACATTGAAGAATAAATATATAGATCAACGAAATACAAGAAACAAAAGTATCCAACTATCAAAGATTAGTAAAACCATTAGTTTCAAAAACAGTTACATTACAACAGTTGAAACATAACCTAGTAAATTGAACGTCTTACACTCTAGAAGAAGCATTATAAAAAGAAACTTTATATATATACCATTAGAGATACAATGTAATTTATTTAAATTCAGCTCTTACTTTTAGGTATTTACTGATACAAAAATGCACAGAAACTAAACCGAGAATTGAAAAAAATATTTACCGGAGACACAATTATAGAAGTATAATCCTTATGGAAGCTTACAGTAGTTATTGAAATGAGCGTAAGATGGCACGCAAATACGTAATTTGTGGCGGTCAGCAACCACCATTGCAGCAGTCCAACAGTTGGCTCCAGGACAGTTGGTAATGGTGGGGTTGCAATAGCAACAAAAAACTAAAACATTCTCTCTCTCCGACTTCTTCCGCTGTAGTGAACACGTTGAATCGGCCCGGTGTTTTGGTATCAATTTAATTCTTTTATTTCGTTAATTAATATAGTACGTTTTGCTAATTCGTTTATTTCATTATACAGTTTTGTTTCTCCGTGTTAATTTTGTAATTCTTATTGTTTGTTCATGTATTTTGTAAGTTGTTATTAAAAATACATTCTAATTATTTTGTTGGGAATATTAATAAACGCCATACGTTCTGAAAAGTGCTATTTTTCCTGGGATTTTTACTTAAGACTTGCACGAATAGAAATCCCTAAAAATTCATTAGAGCAGTTGATATTGAAACGGTGCTCTATTTTATTCAACGGTAGTAAGGTATGAGAGAGAGCGCTATAGGCTTATGCGTTTTAGTTACACACATTGGGAATATCTCCTATCTTTCTACTATTAAATGTCCGTGGAATGGGCACTATCATATGACATAAAAGAAAATATTGTGGGCGGGTTTGTAGGCTGCGGTGGCGATAACATAAAACCCGATTTTGCCGACCATGGGATGGTGTTTATGGCTAGAGGAAACAATCAATTGCTTATTTCACTATAAAAAGTGCAATGAATTCAGTAGATCTTGCACTTAGCATTAAAGAAATTGTGGCTGCTCTAGCAAAAAGTGGTTCGAAAGTTGCGGTTACAGCGTAGGATCAATATTCCATAATGTCGCAGCAGTGGCAAAACTCACCGACGAGACAAATAAGATTGCAAACCGATATTTTGGATATCTTATCAATAGTAAGAAAATTATCCAATTGTACGATTGTACTCATCTGTTAAAGGGTGTTAAGAGTAACACGTTAGAATATGACATTGAGTGCAACTACGTATTTAGATTTGATTTAACACAGTCCTGGTGTCGTAAAATACAGAACTAAGGTTTAGTATGTGATTACAGAGATTCTAATTCATCAATAGGTCAGTGGTTGTGTTGTAGTTTTGGATTATTATTCATGAACCCTTATGAAATACGAGATTGTTTCGCCGAAGACATTCATTCATATATTCTGCGAAATGGTGAAGTTATTCAATATGTTTATTATTTAGTTGAAGATTATAGATCAGGCGAGTATGCTTTCCCCCCACTTATATGGCCCTGATGTAGCAGTGATAAACAACGCACAACAAATGCTTGTAAATCGTTTCACAGCCATTCTAATTCAAGCTTTTATGTAGCTCTTTATTTAAATATCTTAATGTATTGCAGGATGTACAAATAATTACTTATATTGAGCTTAACAGCACAGGTTCACTTAAAGTTTGGAGTAGTTCAAAATACACACACCGACAAATTTAAAGAAACAGAAAAAAATCCGGTTTTCCGTTCATTTCTGCCTTCACTATAGCTTTTTAACACGTTCACTGCTAACGACGCATATACTGCGTTTGCACAGTACTTAGCCCCACGCTGACGACGCATATGTTGCGGTTGGAACTCAGTCGAGTTCGAACCAGAGAAATCGAGTAAGGGGAACGGGCTTAAAGATGCGCCAACCTAGTAAAATTGAATGCCGCCATTTTGAAGGTTGCTCATAAGCGGGAATTTTGAATACGGAAGCGAATAAATAATAAAGTGTATATTCCAAAAAATCACATGAATAAATGGAAAACATTTATTGATGATTGAACAATATCAATTTATTCAATTTTTGTCGAACCGAAGGTCCTTGTAAAATTGAAGTGTAGCGTTTTCCAAGATTGAAAAATCTTATTCTGGAATAGATACTAACAATTGTCTTTACCAGAATATGTGCATGGTTGTCAAGTACTGATGTTTCTGAGAAATGATCAGCCAGAGTAAGAAACAGATTGTTAGCTTTATCATACAATAATTGAGCAACCGCTGTGGAAAAAAAATTGAAGGAGTCTGCTCCATGTGGTAAATGGTAATCAGTAAATGAAACTTGTCTTTTAAGTTCACATTCTGTTTTCATACAGATTGCCATGACTCCAGATGATGGAATGGCTAACCCACCTAAACAAATGATTAAGAATATTGTTGCACAAGGACTGTGCGCTCTATGACAGAGCCATTTCAATAAACGAGTTTTTGATCAGTAAAAGCATTCCTGTGAATCCTCAGCCCCCTTTGATTACCTGACTTGAGTACTTGCGGTTTCTTCTCTTCCTAAGATCGCAAAATCACCTCATGGAGAGTCATTTTGGAGTACTTTAAGCGCTATAGCCGACCAGCTGAGGGCTATTCCAGTATCAGTTCCAGCACTATTATAAGGTTGGAACATAATAATCTGACAATTTTTTAGAAATCTTATTAGAATAATATCACAGTTTCTCGAACATTCTATAACTGCGAGTATAGATACGGGCGAGCGCGCTCAGTTTATCAGTGCAATAATCGACAACGCAGCGAGTGGCATTTTGGGAAATTGAGAAGACGGGATATTCGTGTCCTTTTACTTTATGAGCTCCGTTTAAACCATACAGCCAAGCAAGCCACACAAAATATATGTCGATGTATGGGAGAAAATATAGTCTCTTACCATACAGTAGTAAATTGATTTCAATGTTTCTTGAATGGCGACTACAATCTTGGAGATAAACCTCATGAAGGGCGGCCGGTTGCGATTGACGTCGAGCGCCTAATGCAGTTCATCGAGGAACATCAGAGGAGGACTACCCGCCAACTAGAAAAAGAACTTGGATACTATCATACTACCATTGATAGGCATTTGAAAGCGAAGAATAAAGTGTACAGGCACAGTCAATGGTTACCCCACGAATTAAAGGATAGTCAGCGGAAGGCGCGGATCGCGATTTGTATGCAATTACTCACTTTAAAACGCAATGTTGGTTGTCTTTCTGATCTGTTTACAGGCGATGAGAAGTGGGTACTTTATGTTAACTATTCTAATAAGCGTTGATGGCTTAGCCCAGGTCAAAGAGGGATACTGACAGTTAAAAAAACAAAAAAGACTACACAGAAGATTATGCTGAGTGTTTGGTGGAAAGTGCACGGTATTATGTACTGGGAATTATTACCATAAGGAACGTACATGAATAGTGAACTCTACTGTTCTATGCTAGATAAGGTAGTCATCAATCTTAGAACAAGACAAGGCAATGTATATCTTCTTCATGACATTGCCCGTCCTCACATCGTATCAACAACCTGTAAAAATTATGGAGCTAGGCTGGATTTCTTTAGCCCGCCCTGCATACTCGCCTGACATTTCTGCTTCTGACTACCACTTGTTCCGATCAATTCAGTGTCACATTAGCGAAAAATCTTTTGATAACAAGAATGCATTAGAACAGTGGTTGTCAGAATTTCTCAACTCTCGTGAGCCTAAGTTTTATGAGAATGGTTTGATGTCACTTCCTCAACGTTGGCAAGAGATCATTGATAACGATTGACCATAATCCCAGTAAAATACTAATAATTAATTATAAAATAATTTCAAAAAGTTTCTTAAAAAAATTATTAGATTATTATGTTCCAACCTTATATTTCACATTTAAGTTGAGATGAGGGAAACGTTTATGAAACTGTAGTGATTCACATTCGGAGTTAATAATTTATGTATGAATAGTAGAAAATCAGATACCATGACTTTAGCTTGACTAAATACTTACAGCGAAGGAAACAAATACACAAGCACTTCATTTTCTTGTCAACATTACGTATCACAGCAGTGGTTGAGAGTTTGGGTATTTACAATTATAACAAAGCAACCTGTTTAATACAATCACATGCGTGAAACCATTATATATGTATCTCATTGAGAAATTTCTAGCTGCTTGTTATATTGCAACAACATAAGAAACTTATGAAAATAAATAATGATTAATATTCTTTTTAATTGAATATTAAAGTCTTCCGCCGTATTCCGAGTAGTTGTTCAGAGAAAATTGTCTGTGTCATCCAGCGGGAGCCGAACCCGGGGTTATTCATAGTTCGGTGATATATCGCAGAACTGGTGTTTATTTAAACAAAAATTCGAATTGTTTCTGGAAGCCAACGAATTGAAATCCAAAAGAGATTCAGTAAAGGTGGCAATGTTATTAAATGCCATAGGAGATGATACCTTATATTTGTTTAACACATTCAATTTAAAAGAAGAAGATAGGAAATCTTATGGAAAAATGATAGAAGCGTTCGAAAAGTATTGTGTGCCAAAGAAGTCAACTATATTTAATCGTTATAAATTTCTCAATAGAAATCAACAAGAAGGTGGGTCGTTTGATCATTTTCAAACTGAATTAAAAAGATTAGCACAAAATTGCGAATTCGGTGATCAACAAGATTCATTAATGAGAGATGAAATTATCATTGGTGTATGTGATCCTAATTTACAAGAAAAATTACTTCGCGAAATTGATCTGGAATTAGAAAAAGCCATTAATTTATGTCGTTTATATGAAACTTCGCGTGAACAAGCTAAAACTTTGCAAGAAATTTCAGATAAAAATATTGATTTTGTTCACAAATTTGAGAATAATAAAAATAAAAATAAATTTAAAATTAAATTTTCGAGATGTTTACAGAAACATGACTTAAATAAATGCCGGGCATATGGACAAACATGTCATAAATGCGGTAAATTAAATCATTTTGCTATTGCGTGTAAATTAAATAAAGGAAATTAAAAAAATAAGGTAAATGAAATAAATCTACAAAATAATTTTGAAAATGAAAGCGAAAAGGAATTTGCTGTGGAACAATTAAAAGAATTGGATGAAAATAAAATGTGCTGGTCGTATCAAATTAAGATAAACAATCATTGGATTTCTTTTAAGTTAGATACTGGTGCTGATATTGATGTTTTACCGTATAAAATTTATAAACAGCTATTTCCAAGAAAAGATAACAAATTACAACCTTGCAAATCTCGAATAATGGCTTATATAGATATTTGTGGAACAATTGAATAAGAATGCCAACTATATAATAAAGAAATTATGAAATTGAAATTTTTTGTAATTGATACTGATTGCAAGCCAGTTCTCAGTCTGAGTATGTGCATTTCTTTAAATTTAATTAATCGATTGTTTAATATTGAAGAAAGTATTGAAAATAATAATACTGAAGAAAAAGAATCATTTAAGAAAAAATATCAAAATTATCTCGATGGAATTGGAAAATTACCATATGAATATAAGATTAGATTAACTGATGATGCAATACCTGAATTAAAACAGCTAGAAGAGTACCAGAGGTAATTAAACCTAAATTGAAACAATTGTTAAATAATATGGAGAAAAATGGTATAAGTAATTGAGAAGGTTGTTACACCCACAGATTGAGTTAATGATATAATAATTGTAGAAAAACGCAATGGATCGTTAAGATTGTGTCTTAGCCCGTTAGAATTGAATAAATATGTAAAAAGAGAATTTTATCAAATTCCAACAATTGATGATTTGACTGCCAATTTGAGTGGAAGACTAGTATTTTCCGTGTTAGATATAAAAGGTGGTTTTCATCAAATTAAACTGGAAAAAGAGTCATCGTATTTGTGTACGTTTGCTACTCCATTCGGAAGATATAAATTTAATAGAATGCCATTCGGACTTAAGTCCAGTCCAGATGTATTTCAGCGAGAAAATACAAAAATATTTGGTGATATTTCGATATAATAATAGCAGCTAAAAATGATAAAGAACATGATCAAATTACCTATAAAGTAATGAAACGTGCAAGTGAATGTGGTGTTAAATTTAATTATCAGAAAATTCAATATAAAGTTAATTGTGTTAAATATCTAGGTTTTGTATTTAGTAAGGAAGGACTCAAACCTGATCATAATCAAGTTAAAGCAATTCTAAATATGGTTAAATTGTTTGATAAGAAGTCATTGCAAAATTTTTTAGGTGTTGTAATATATCTACATAAATTCATTCCAAACATGTCATCTGTTATTGATCCTTTACGGAATTTATTAAAAAATGGTGTAGAATGGAAGTGGGAGCACCAACAGCAGGAAGCTTTTGATCGATCAAAATTGTTAATTGGTAGTGCTACAACATTAAAGTTTTTTGATTCAGATCAACAAATAGTTATTCAAACAGATGCGAGTCAGAGTGGTATTGGTGCAGTGCTACTACAAAGTAAGCTTTGACAGAAATTGAAAAAATATATAGTATGGTCAAAAAAGAACTGCTGGCAATATGTTATGCTGTAAGTAAATGGCATCAGTTCATATATGGTCATAATGTAATTATTGAAACAGACCATAAACCTTTAATCAACATTGATAAAAAATATATACATAAATCCACAGCTAGTATACGAAGATTGTAATTGAAGTTATTAAAATATAAAATTGAATTGAAATATAAGCCTGGTAGATTTATGTATATTGCCGATTTCTTATCTAGACAAGTTCATACAATAGCATACAATTTGCCTATATCTTTAAATGACAAAATCTTGTCTAAAATTATTCAATATTGTGATCATGGTTGGCC
This sequence comes from Zonitis immaculata, assembly GCA_037414775.1. Taxonomy (NCBI): domain Eukaryota; kingdom Metazoa; phylum Arthropoda; class Insecta; order Coleoptera; family Meloidae; genus Zonitis; species Zonitis immaculata. The sequence continues at coordinate 10,146 of JAZBGX010001388.1, forward strand.
AGTAAAAAATAAATTAAATGAGTTAGAGAAACAATTTTATAAAGTAAAAGATGATTTATTAGTGAAAGAAAATATAATATTTTTCAATGATCGCGTTGTTATTCCAAAAATATTACATGAAGATATGTTGAATCAGATTCATGGCAAAGCTCATTTGGGTATTCCAAAATGTAAACAACGAGCTCGGAAATTATTATATTGGCCAGGCATGAATAGGATGATAGAAAATTTTGTGAATAATTGTTCCTCTTGTAATAAATATGAGATCCATTATCAAAGAACCTTTAACTAATCATGAACTACCTAAATTTCCGCTTTATAAAATAGGAATAGATATTGCACAATATGGGGATTTAAATTATTTGGTGGTTGTCGATTATTTGTCAAAATGGTTGGACATAGTGCCAATTAATTATAAATCAGCCCTTGAAATTAGAATAAAACTCGTACAAATATTCTCTATACATGGTATTCCAAAAGAAATTGTATGTGATAATATTCCCTTTAATAGTTTTGAGTTTAAAAATTTCGCGAAAGAATATAATTTTGATTTGAAATTTATTAGTCCATATCATCATAAAAGCAATGGTATTGCGAAAAAGGGAGTAGGGATAGCAAGAATCAATGATAACAATGGGCGCATTCAACGAAGCTAATCACTCACAACTGTTGGCAATACCACTTCGTTGAATGAAAGCGCTGCCTGACCGCTGACTTGCAACGGTTGAGTATTTTAGTCAGCGGTAAATTAGTACGCTGACCCAAGTCAGCACAAATATGGCCGACGACGATCAGCTGTTTCTCACGATTAATAGAATTAACCGGTTGTCGCATCGTGGTGGGGGAAAAAATCTATGCAACGTCACTGGAGACCATTGTCTTGGTCACTGTTATTACTTATTATTGAATGTTCAATATTTTACAATTAGTAAATAGTATACTTAAATTATTACTTAAAAATTGACTGAGTCTGTTTACCGTAGCTTTTCGATAGTTTTTGTTAATATCCTTGTATTTGTTTCTCTTTTTTTTATATATATTATATATAAAATGCCTGGTACTCGTTGTGCTAAAGCAATTTGTAACAATAATCTTGAGAAATCTAAAAAAGAGGGTTTCGATATTTCATAACTTTCCCAAAGATGAGAAAAGACGAAATATTTGGATAAACTTTTGTAGAAGAAATGATGATTGGAATCCAAATACTAGTAGAATTTGCAGTAATCATTTTCTCATTGATGATTTTATTGTGGATCTGAAAAGTCAACTTATGAACATCAAAACTAAGAGACGGTTAAAACCAACAGGTAATAACTATTATACTTTTATTCATTCATAATAATGACTAATGTACTTCTGTAAGCTATTCCATCACTCTGCTGGAGATACGACGTTACTGATTAACAAAGAACTTCGAGAGAACTAAGAGGTGAGAAACGTTCACAAAAATCGATCGTTGCTGATTTATTGGAAAAAGATGTAACAAATAGTAACAATCCTAATAATAATGATTATATACTTGATTGTGTAGAGCTTATAGAAAAGAGATATGAACAGTTATTGATTGAACATAAATTATTACAAGAAAGATATAATCAACTAATCGAAACGAATGGAAATCAAAGATCAACTATTGATACATTACAAAATCAGTTAACGTGTATTCAAAATAAGTATACAAGAGAATGTATCGTTTCAAAAAATCTGAGGAATACATTGAGCAGAGTGTTTAGCCATACGCAACTTGAACAGCTAACTGGAGAAAAACGTAAAGTTATATGGCATGCAGAAGATATAACTAAGGCATTCACTATTAGATATTTGAGTAAGCGTTGTTACCTTTATGTCCGAAATAAATTGAAATATCCTCTACCACATATTGCAACACTTCAAAAATGGACAGCCAAATTAAACTTCCGCCAAGGACTTTTGAGAGATGTTTTAAGTTTAATGAAAGTTGCGGGCTTAAACATGGAAACATATGAGAGATTAACAGTTCTACAATTTGATGAAATGAAAGTAGAAGCCCTCTATGAATATTGTAAGATTTCGGATGAAATAATTGGTCCAAATAACCAAATGCAAGTAATTATGGCTAGGGGTTTGTTTTCAAATTGGAAACAGCCCGTGTACATAGGTTTCGATTAAGAATGACACCAGATGTATTGTTTTCTGTTATAAATTCGTTGCATGTAAGCTCTTACAATGTTGTAGCTTGTGTTTCGGACTGTGGTAGTGGAAATAGAGGCCTGTGGAGAGATTTAAATATATCTGTAGACAAAACATTTTCCTTACATCCTGTTACACAACACAAAATCTTCTTTTTCGCGGACGTTCCTCATTTGTTGAAACTTATTCGTAACTAGTTAATTGATACAGGATTTGTTCTATCAGATAGATCTGTTGTAAATAAAGAGCCTCTAAAACATCTTATTGATACAACTAACACGATGTTGAAGTATGTAATCAACAATTGTTCTTGTCATAAGAAGTGGGGATACTAATATAAAAGAACCACGCTCTGCTACCAAAAGAGCTTTTAGAGTTTAAGAACTGCAAGTTGTATTATTCAATTCTACTTATTGTATAATAATAACATTTGATCTACTATTCTTTTCAATTAAATAATAAATCGTTATAAAATAATATAACAAAGTAAAATTCCTCGACCTCAACAGGTTATAGGCCCAGAAGAAAAAGTTTAGTGGTCAAAAGCAGTGATTTAAAAAGTAAAAGTAAAACAAAGTAAAAGAAATTAAAAGTAAAAAGTAAAACAAAGTGAAAAAAAATATAATTGAATTAAAATGGCAAAATCGTATGAAAACGATATTGTAGCAATTGAAAAATTAAAAAGTAGTGAAAATTATGATATACTTTTTATTTTATATTAATCACTTGAATAACAACTTGTTTTTATTATACTGTTGTTATAGCTACTCATAGCTATCTTATTTAATATTTTTTAATTCCTACACTCCCCCTCGATTAAAAAATGTATGTTTTAATCGTTTCTTTTATATCAAATCAAGATTTTATTTCTTAACTTGATGAACTTTTCTTTACATAAAGCCTTCGTCATAATATCTGCAATATTATCATTTGTATTGATATAATCAATATCTAATATTTTTTTAATAATTAAATCTTTAATGAAATGTTTCCTTATATCAATATGTTTACTTCTTTTTGAATTTTCGTAAGACTTAGTCATCATTATTGTCCCAATATTATCAACAAATAATTGGACTTTACTTTCGATTCCAAAATGATTACTTATACCTTTAAGGTTAATCAAATCTTGAGCAGTTAAAGCCGCAGCTATATATTCGGCTTCTGCTGTTGACAAAGCAACACAATTCTGCTTTTTAGAATGCCATGAAATTGCATTCCCTCCGAATAATATCAGAGATCCACTTGTACTTTTTCTATCCATTTTATCACCAGCCCAATCTGAATCTGAATATCCTTTTATATCAAAATAATTCGTTTTATTAAATGATAATCCCAAATTTTTAGTTCCTTTTAAATAACGAATAATTCTTTTTGCTGCAATCCATGTTTGATTTGTTGGTTTATCTAACATTCTACTTAGATAAGAAACTGAATACATTAAATCTGGTCTTGAAGTAATAGTTAAATACATTAAACTTCCAATTAATTCACGATATGGTACATCAATTTGTTTTAAATTTTCATCGAACTGAAAATTTGTTTCCATAGGAGTTCCTATTATTTTACATTCATTCATGTTAAATTTATTCAGGATTTTTTGAATCAATTTTGATTGTGTTATTATAATATTATTTTCATTTCTTGTAATTTCCATTCCAAGAAAATTCTTCATTTCTCCCAAATCTTTGGCATTAAATTTTTCTTTCAATGCTTTAATGAAATCTTCATTTCTACCAATAGTAATTATATCATCAACATAAATAATCAAATAGCAATTTTCTTTATAATATAAACAATAATCATAATGAGATCTTTCAAAACCATTTTTTATAGCAAATTCATTAAACTCATCATTCCAACATTTTGGTGAATCTTTCAAACCATATAATGCTCTTTTAAGTTTAAAAACTTTATTATATTTATTCACTATTCCTTCTGGGATTTTAATATATACTTCAGACTCTAATTTTCCATTTAAAAATGCAGTTGGTATATCTAATTGTTGAATTTGTAAATTTTTATTTACAGCTATTGAAATCATCATTCTGATAGTTGATAATCTTGCTACTGGTGCATAATTTGTTTTAAAATTTTCATATTCATTTAATTGAAATCCCTTCGCAACTAAACGTGCTTTCTTTGTTCCACATTCCTTAGTTCTAAATACCCACTTAGTATCTATTGCTTTTTTTTCTCTTGGTAAATCAGTTTCAAACCATGTCTCTAATTTTTCTAACGCATATATTTCTTTTTCAATTGCTTCCTTCCATTCTACTTCTCTAATTGCTTCTTGAAATGTAACTGGATCTTTATCTTCTGTTAATAAACAATATGCTGTATAAATTTGATAATCGTTTTGCCATTTTGGAGTTTTAATTTGCCTTCCAAATCTTGTTCTATTTATATTATTTTCAACTTCAGTTTTATCATTAAAATTTTCTCCTATTGATTTACTGTTAAATTCTTGTTCTACAACATCTTGTTCAATTATTTCATTATTCATCACTTGTTCATTATTTATATATTTCTGTGATAAAATGAAATCATTTTTATTATCATCATCATCAAATTTAATCTTTGTTTCATCAAATACTACATCTCGTGATGTGATTATTTTATTTGTTGATGGATCCCATAGTCTATAACCACCGCCACAATAACCAATCATTCTCATTGATTTTGCTCTAGGCTCTAATTTATTTTGTTTAGGATTATTCAATACCCATGATTTACAGCCAAATACTCTTAATTTCCATAAATCATTTTTCTTATTCCAAATTTCAGCAGGAACTTTGCCTTTATTTGCTTTTGTTGGTGATCGATTCAATTCATACGCTGAAGAACGTATTGCTTCACCCCATAAATATTTTGGTAAATTTGTGTCTATAAATTTTGTTCTCACTTTATCCATCAATGTACGATTCATTCTTTCAGATGTTCCATTCTGTTGCGGAGTTTATGGTATTGTATACTGTATAATTATTCCTTTCTTCTTACAAAAATTCTTGAAATAATTAGATGTAAATTCTCCTCCATTATCCAGACGTATTGATTTTGTTTTCAAACCAAATTTTGTTTTTATTTCTTTAATATACTCTATCAAATTATTCTCAGCTTCATTTTTAATTTTCAATAACTTAACTATTGTAAAATGTGAAAAATCATCGATAATTACTTGAAAATATTTATAACCTTCTAATGTAGGTGTCTTTATTGGTCCACTTATATCTGAATGTATTAAATCACCAATTTGTTTTGTATTTTTTATGCAATCATAAAACGGCAATCTTGTTGCTTTACCTTCAATACAAGTTGAACACTTTTTATTATTCACTGGTAAATTTAACAACTTCATTCCTCTATGATTCAGATGCCCTAATCTAAGATGCCACAGGTTAGATGATTCTTCTTTTCTATTATTCACTTCATTAACAAAATTACATTGTTTTACAATATTTCTACGATTTTCATTAATTTCTATTTTGATTACAAATAAATCATTTAGACTTTGACATTTTAATTCGAAATTTTTTCCTGTAATATTCACCTTATTTTTAGTGAATTTGATTATATGATTATTTTGAATCAACTTTTTGACTGATAATAAATTATGATTCAAATCTTTGACAATCAATGCCTCAAAATGAATTTTATATCCTTGACACTTTCCAGTAATTAGTCCTTTTTTAACAGCTTGCATTATCTTACCATTTGCAATATGAATATTAACTTCTGTTGATAATCGTTTTATATTTGACATATATTTTTTAAGATCACTACTAACAAGGTGTGTTGTACAACCAGAATCCAAAATAAAAATATTATTGTTCTCATGTGCTATTAAATTTGTAGCTATGAACGATATTCCATTATCGTTTACTTGATGAGCATTTTCTGTATATTCCCTTCTTGAATTTTGCTTCCGGAAAAATCTCTTTCCTCTTCCTCTCTCATAATTAATATTTTTATTATTATTATTATTCATTGGACATTCTGATATGTTATGACCCTTTCTACCACATTTGTAACATGTATATGAAAATGCTTTAAATGATACATTTTCTTCATTATTATTATTATTACAGCTTTTATTCACTAATTTCAATTCTTCGTCTAATAGTCTTGACTTAACAAATTCAAGAGTAATTTCATTATTCAGTGTTTCGATTGCTGTAATTACTGTATTGTACTTTTCTGGAATTGTAAGTAATAAATGACACACTTTATCTGATTCATCTAGTTTAGAATTTACACTTTCTAATTCTCTAATAATTGAATCAAACTTGAGAAAATAATCTTCCATTTTCTCATCATCTTTACATTTCAATAATAACAATTTCCTTTTTAAGTGTAATTTAGTAAATACGCTTTTTCGTTCAAATACTGCTTCTAAAGACTCCATCATTTTTTTAGCTGTAGTTGCATCTTTCACTAAATCTAAATGCTTATCCGTGATACATTGCACAATTATCGATTTAGCTTTAGCATCATTTGAATAAAAAATGCTCTTATCTTTATCATTAGCTTTTTCATCTATTTCTTCTTTGATAGCATCACCGACTAATTTCTCATCCAACAAACTTTTTACACGAAATTTCCAATTATTGAAATTATCGGCCGCCAGTAGAGGTAAACTCTGCATAGAATTCATTTTCAATAAATTTAATTTAATTTTATTTATTTCAATGAAATTTATATTTTTAATTAATTAAAGCAGTTTTAATTTTGGGTGTCTGGGCCCATAACCTATTGAATATTTATTTATATCTTTAATAAGAAATACAAATAGTTCAGACACCGTTATTAAGTACAAATACTTTTTATTTTATATTAATCACTTGAATAACAACTTGTTTTTATTATACTGTTGTTATAGCTACTCATAGCTATCTTATTTAATATTTTTTAATTCCTACAATTCCAGCTAGATATCATAATGAAATCTGAAAATCTATTTGAAATAGTAAATGGTATAAAACAGAATAATGAAAATGCAACCAGTAAAGAAGAGTGTTCATGGATAAACAATGATGCAAAAGCTCAAAGATTAATATTAGCAACAGTCGAAAAAGGACCCAAATTTCATTTGTTAACATGTAAAACATCAATGGAAATGTATAAAAAATTAAAAAGTATTCATCAACACGATAAAGAACAATATAAATGTTTGCTGTTTCAAGAATTTTTCAACGTGAATTATATTAAAGGGGAAGATGTTTCAACATATGTAAGCAGAATTCAAAACATAGTGTTAAAACTAAAAGCCGTTAATGCTGAATTAGAAGATGAGATGATAATCTCGAAAATATTGAACACCTTACCAGAACAATATTATCATTTTTTGAGTGCATGGGATTCAACAGAGTTAAATTCAAAGAATCTAGATAATTTAATAACAAGATTAATGCTAGAAGAAGAAAGAATGGTGAAACGCGATGATGATAGTGTAGTATTACAAGTTAGCGGAAAAATTAAATGTGAGAAATGTAAGAAATTTGGTCACACAACAAGAAATTGTAAAAATAATATAAAATGCTATAATTATGGTGGTATTGGCCATATGGCAAGAGAATGTAAGAAAAAGAAAAATCTAGAATGTTCAATTTGTAAGAAAAATAATCATCAAGATTCAGATTGTTTTTTTAATAAAAATAAATATAAATCGAGTAAAAAATAAGAGTTCTCAAAGCAATTGGAATGATAATAATAGTGATGATAAGAAAGTTGTTTTGTTAGCAAATAAAACAGCAACATTTGAAATGATTGTTGATTCTGGATCTACTTCGCACCTGGTGAATGATAAAAATCTATTAATAGAATATAAAAGACACATAAAATCAATTGGCACAGCAAAAACTAATGAACATATTAATATAGAATTGGTTGGTAAAATAGAGACAGAAGATTTTATTTTGAATGAAGCGTATTATGTATCTGGTCTAACAACGAATTTGTTATCAGTTAATTCAATTACCCAGAATAATGGTGAAGTTTTGTTTAAAAAAGATGAAGTTGAAATATTTAAAAATAACAACATGGTAATTCAAGGGCATCGAAATAAAAATAATGGTTTATATATCGTCAAGATAAATAAAAGTAATGAAGCCTTGTTGTCAACAAACAACGATAATAATTTGAATAATTGGCATAAAAAACTTGGGCATTTAAGTTTCAAAAATATTAAAAAATTAAATGGAATGGTCGATGGTATGAATTTATCAAAACATGATTTAGAGAAAAGTAATGATACAATATGTGAAACTTGTATAAAATCCAAACAAATAAGAAACCCGTTTAACACCGTACGTACAAGAGCAGATAGACCTTTAGAAATTATACATACTGACATTTGTGGTCCACTTGATGAAAAAAGTTGGGATGGTTACAAATATTTTACTACATTTATTGATGATAACACTAATTACACCATTGTGAAATTATTAAAAGGTAAATATGAATTATTCAATGTATTAAAA
>JAZBGX010001389.1:0-15419 GCA_037414775.1 Zonitis immaculata
TTTATAGCCATTAACTGTGCAATATAGTTTGACCCGGGCAATACGCCGGGCTTCGCAGCTAGTTATCAAAGAAAATTGTAGAAGGATAATAACACTAGAAATTAGAAAGACGACCCAAAACTATAAAGTGGAAAGGGAATCAAGAGCAATAGTTATAGCTATGAAAGTAAAAAGTCTAAATTAGAAGTCGAAAGAAAGAGAGCGAAAATAAGAGCGAAAGAGAGAGAGAGCAAGCAATTTCAGTCGTCAAAACAATAAAATATTTAGAAGAAAGGAACATTAATTGGCCATTATCTACTAATAATATCATCTATGAAAATTTCCTTTAGAAAGCTTTGGAAGTCTATTGAACATATAAAATGTAATCTCAATTTGTCGATTTTTCGAATCAAAATATCAATTTTAAGCTTTAAAGAGCACCGAAGATTTAAAGAATCAAAAAGAATTATATAGAGAAATTTATAAATTTGAGAGCGAGCAGAGTTTACCTAAAAATACAATAAAGAAACGGAGAGTGGTCATCGATTTCCTGAGTATTAGAATAAAGGAGAGGAGGACATTTTAGTAGTTGAAATAGGAACCTGAAAATCTCAGAGTGACCATAGAGGGATAGAAAGAAATCTCAGTAATTGAGAGCCCCAATAGAAAAAAATTTTAGCAGCAATCTGTATTAATTGGTTATCATGCATCAAAGATTTAAAGAACTGAAACAATTAATAGAAACCTGGAAATCTGAGTCTGACCTGAGATGTCCTCAATAGTCGAAACACCCACAATAATAAAATAATAAACAGAAGAGAGCTCCAGTGAGTAGTCATTTCCGCTTAAAACAATTTAATCTTAGCTGCGCCTTGGGCAGCTCCAAAAGATTGAAGATGCGGGATTGCAAGCTTTACTAGATGAGGACTCAACGCAAATGCAAAAAGAGCTTGCAGCTCAATTAAGAGTCACCCAAACAGCTATTTTCAATAGTTTGCACCAAATGGGAAAGATTCACAAACTTGAAAGTTGGATCCAACATGTGTTGACCGAACAGAACCTTGGTCAACGTATTAACACATGTCTTTTACTACTTGCCCGGCAACAAAAAAAAAAGGAATCCTCGCGGAAAATTGTAACCGGTACATTTTTTACGAGAATCCCAAACGTAAAAAAGTCTTCAGTAGATCCCGGGCAACCCTCAACATCGACTGCGAAACCGAGCAACAACTTAAAGAAAGTTTTTCTGTGTATCAGGTGGGACATGAAGTGTGTGCTTTATTATGAACTTCTGGAAACTGGTCAGACGGTGATAACGGAGCGCTACAGTCGACAGTTGAACAATTAAGAGCTGAATCAGAAAAGACCCTCTTGGATTTGGGATGGGAAGCTCTCCCGCGCGCAGCATATTCGCCAGACTTGGCCTCATCTGATTTTTTTTTGTTCCGGTCAATACAGCACGGCTTAGAAGGTAAACAGTTCAAAACGCTGGATGATGTGCGTAAAGTAGTCGATGATTTTATCGCCTCAATTAGCCAGATTAGCTATTCATCATAAATTTAGATTTCATTATGTCTGAATGAGACTTCTTGTATTAATTACAAAATTTAGGATAATTTGGGAAACTTTAATTAATTTGAAAAGCAACAAATCGATTAATTATTAAATTGAAATGCATAGAGCACTAGTACGTAGTAGTAGATATATTTTAAAATGGAATATTAAATTTTTGATATAATTTGCTCTACCAACGTATGTCTAACTGTCATTTAAAACTCTAGTAAGCATGAAATATTAATGAAGATCGATTTGTAGATTAAACATTTGTCCTATATCTGTGTGTTTTCATTTAATTAAAGATATAGGCACATGTAGATCTGTATGTGATTATAATTTGAAGTATATAATTATGGATTTTTGAAACTTTTTTTTTCTTTTTGGCTAACAATTTATAGTCAAATCAAATGGCAACCTAGTAAAATAAATGTGTTAATTACACATATGGTAATCTTTATTATTATTAATTATTAATACTAATTAATGTTTGACATGTTGAATTGTGTTTAACAATTTAACATTTTGCTATTATGTTTTTGACCTTTTATCATAAATATAAACTTCCGTTCATTACAACAATTTTATTGTTATATTAATTACTTTATTTTAATGACTATATTGTGAATCTACTATCCTATATCTGTATGTAGTATATAGGTATAGGTATATAAATGGAAATGTTCAAGCTTCTAAATTTTCTACAGACAACAACAACCATCATCGTTTATTTCCACTTTATTGAGGTAAAAAGGTTTTGAAATTTTACCAAAAACAATTATCTCTTATCAGGTTTAATTAAATGAGGCCAAACTTTTGCCTTCATAAAAGAAATTGTGTCCCTAGTTCTATTCAGAATTTCAACATCAATGTTAAGTATTGAAGCTTAGCACAGAAAAAAACGATTGCTTAAAAAATCAAACTTAAGCATTAGTGACGTAATAAAGAGAGATAAGCAAGGTTGTTGTGGTTGGTCTGATTGCATCACTAGAGATATTTTTATAATCACTGAAGCTATAAGAATTCTGTCAGAAAGTTTAACTGAGAACTCCTTTTTCTTCTTCCTATTTCTTCTTCTCACATAAGGGCCTGTATGTTATTGGGTTTCCCCTTCCTGAGAAATCCAGCTGTCTTGCTATCTTTTTGGTGATCTACTCTATGATCTTTTTTTTTGCGTATAGAAGGGGAAAATCTTCATAGACACCACCCAACCCCTCATCATGCCAGAGAAGTGTGACGGGATCTAAAAGCTAGCATTACTTCATCACACTCCTCTCTCTTTCATACACACATACAACTAGCATACACCACAGTCATCCCCGCGAACCGCTGAGCAGCCCCCGCAATCAAGCCAAGACCGCCCACACTGTGACCCCCTTACATCAGAATTATAATATGACATGCGCCCCCACACACTGAGGGGGACCAGGTAGCGAAAAGCCGCCGGACCGCGAGAGCCACCCAGCGATCCAAACAAAGGAAATTACGTGTTCTCACGTCTATCACGCTCATCCTTCTCCTTACGCCTAACAATGCCAGCAATCATACTAGCCAGCACACACCATTCATTCGCACCCCGGAGCACCGTTTCAACTAGATTGTTGACAGTCAGACGCACTTCCACCTTATTCTCTGCTATTCTCCGCAAACACTCCCATCTGATATACCCGAAGACTACTCTGTGGTCTGGAGCCAGGCGATTTACCATTCTGTACTAATTCAACCAGTCTGCTGTTATCCGTACTTGAGATATGCTGGTTGCAATATCTTAGTATTTTTTACTCACTCACTCTATCATGTTTAGTTTAGCTATAAATCTTAATGTTCTAATTTCAACTCGTCTGGACAACTGGGTTTAGGGTAGAAAAATTCTACCCAAAGCTTCCTTCTACGGCGTGAGCAACAATTAAGGAGATATTATTTGGAAATTCAAATCTTAAGTGGTAGTGAATCAGTGATGAAACATTGTAAGTACATTTTATACGGGACTTAACTTCTATTGTATAAGTAATTCGATTAACCGGATCAATTGCGACATAATTTCTCCAAAACCTTTCTTATAACATGTTCATCATCTCACTCCTTGCAACTGAATTTAGATTATTTCCCTAGTCATTGAAAAAAGCTCTGACATTCTAAAATTTATTACTATAAATCTACAAGTTGTGCACAATCATCCACAATAAATAAATACATATATATTTAATATAATTTACAAGAAATTCCCCCATTCTATAATCGCTATAGTAGTAGTAGAAACGTACTATACTCTTGAGTTAGAGTATAACCATAGTTATTTCAGTAATGCACTCCTTCCATTAAATTTAACCCTGGTATCGTAACTCTTTTAGGGTATAGTCACTACTGCTATATACCCTCAACGAACACCATCATAAGACAAAAGCAAGTTAAAGGGGCTTATTGAATAAAGTATATACTATACATATATATTATATAATATATATTATATAAACGTTTTGCGCAGCTGCCGATTTTAGATAGGCCACAATCGTTTTCGCTATAACTTTGGTCAAACAACTGTATTATTTCCAGACTTTCAGTTATTATAATGGAAGCAAATTAGTACGGTAGTATGAATATTTACCGCAACATAAAATACAAAATGATAATAATAATTGTGTATATGATGGATGAATTTATTTTTCAAAGCATAATTAAATTAAAATTGGATGATTTAATTTATTTATAGAGAGGTATTGATTTATTATTTGGATTAATTTAAAATGATGATATTTGATTATATAATAATCGAAATGTTTTCTGAGTGGTCACATTATATAGACAAGAGGAGTATATAGGTATGGCCGCATTTTGTAGCGCAAGCAACCACCCAACAAACAGACTATGGAATCCTGTTGTGTTGAGTGTCCACCGAGTTTGCTGCTATTGATTAAATGTCACCAAGCTCTTCATGGCCGATTTACCATGTACCCACTCCATTGGACTACATACATATATATATATATATATATATAACTCAACAATAGACTTTATGACAGTTACGTTAAAATCATGTATTAAAAATTTTAATCACAATATTTTAAATAAGATTAGAGATTGCGTCGTAGAGCTTATTTGAATTTTTCCTGAAATAAAACGTCGAAAAATGAAAATTTATTATTATTCGTCATCTTCTCCCAACAAAACAAAACAAACAAACAAAATCAATAGAATCTAAAGTGTTGAAATCAAGAATCTCAAAACTGTAAAAATTCAAACTGATATAAATATATAAGAAAGAGGGTCGTCGATGTGAGAAGTTTCTTAAATATATTTAGGCCTTTTTTTTTTGAAAGTAAACGAAAAGCATAAGATGGAACCATACTGTTTTCTTGAATAATTTTACTTTCAGTTTGACATAAATCAATGTATTTTATTCGAATTTTCTCTATATATAAATATATATGTATGAAGAATTCATCGATTTCGAATAATAATAATAATAATAATAATAATAATAATAGAGAACATTTTCAATTATTCTAAATTGAAAGAATTGAATAGAAGGAAAACTCTCTCTTTTTCTCAATCTTCATATTTAATTTGTTTAAATGATGATTGGCAGTTTATTTATTTATATTTATGTTAATAGATGAAATTAATAGTAATTGTCACTATTATTATTTAAATGCTGTTGTTGTTGTTTTTTATTTTCTATATTCAATTATTTGAAGAGAACCAGACAATTTGACAACGATATTCTGATTATTACGCTTATTATTGTTGTTGTAGAATATGATAATATATTAAAAAACTCCCTTAAAAAAAATATGGAGTATACTACGAGGGCTGATCCAAAGGTATAAAGATAATTGGAACAATTTTCCATCAAACTTAAGCTTGACAGAAGAGGAGCGAAGGACGACTATCCACATCCGATATTAGCGAATAAGAACAAAAAGCCAAAAATCTAATTTAAGCTAACCGAACACTCACTATCAGACATTGAGCTGAGGATCCTCAATGAAAAAGCTCATATAAACAAGACCTTCATACATTGAATACCGAGAATGTTAATCACCGAACACAAGACGAATCAAGTAGAGATTGCAATACCGGACCAAAAGTGCAATACTGGTATTCGATATTTCTTGGATCTTAATACCGAAATACCGATTTTAATATTGTATATTGTAACATGTATTTTATTTGCCAGTTCTATTAGAAAGAGTAAACATCACAAACAATTATTTGCAACTGATGAAATATGCCATTTGGGAGTGCGTAACAACTCGACCTGGGTTATTGTTAAACTACTTTGAAATTTCTTGGTGGAAATAGGTCTTCAAAGGTCCATAAACACTCAGGCCTAGTGGTCGCATCCGGTGAGTGCAGTGAGGAGGAAGACATACCATTTTAATACCATTCTCTTTAGCATACGTTAAGGCTTTAATATTTTTATGACTTGACTGTCCATCGCAAACAAATAAGACTGGAACTTCTTGACTGTACTTTGTGTAAGCTTGGTAATGTTCTAAAAATTTCACAAATATCTCAGCCTTCATCCATCCTAATTCCTGTGATAATTCTAGTCTCCTTGTATGTACTTCATCCACAAGCTCCTTTTTCATATTGTTCGAGGAAATATCATGCAGGGGGATTTATGAGCCGATGATATTTGTGCTACATACCACTATAACATTCGAACCTCTATCTGCACTGGTGAGACAGCCAATTTGCTTTCTACCCTTAATGACTAGAATTTTTTGTCGCTTCTGAATCGTAGTAAGGCCTAAAGTTGTGAGCTTCCAGAAGCTCTTGTAAACCTCGGAAAATCTCGATACCTGTGGTTGATTGAATGCTTGACCTCTAGCTGTAGACTCTGGTGTACGTAGGGAAGTTCTACTTTGTTTTTAAAAAGCTAGCTAACACTCTTGCCTCGCACGTTCATTCTCTTTATTAAAACAATAAGTACCTAAAGTTGTTCTCTCCGCCTAGTTCCAATAATCATTCAAGTATACCGAAAAACCGATATTTGAATATGTGAATACCGGTATTACGGAATTGTAAAATAGAATAAAGGTATTCGGTATCCGGGGATACCGGTATTGCAATCGAGTCAACATTTCACAAATAAATCTTCCATAGACCACGTTGAGCTGGATAGATTTTTGACTCGATTCGTGACAATGAATGACTATTCTGAAATTTGGAAACGATTGGCTTCACCGACACCCAAGAAATTCATAGTCGGTATTTTGCGATTCTGAAGGAATGGTGTGATGATGGATTACCAGGAAAAGACGCTACTATCCTGTGATAACGCTGATCAAATGAAAAGATTGCAGGAAGCTATCAAAAAAGACGAATCAAAATGCTGTAGTGATGTTTTACCAAGACGCTCCAGCACACAAAGTCATTCAAATTACTTAAGCACTCATCCTGTTCTACAGATCGAACTCCCACCTCTCTATCTCTATTTCTTTCTCCAGCTTAATGAGCAACTCAATGGCAAAAAAGTTCAAAAGATTGTTCAACTGTATTGTTTTGTTAAGAGACTAAAAAGCGAAATAAATTATATTCCTTAATATAGGTTGTATTATATTGATTATCGTTATTTTTCAATGACTCCCCGTATATGTGCGTATAAATTTAATCGATCATTCTGTCAACGGTTGATTTGAATTTTCTCGTTTCGAGACAACCCTCCAACGATATAAATGTCACAAAACTGTCGTCTTATATTCGAATTAATTTCTATACAACGATAATGACAACCTCGATTATCTAATATTCACTTAATCAAAAAATGTATCTATTAATCCATGAATAAAGTGCTAGCGAACAGTTTGGAAGATAAACGAGATCATCTGAATTGGACTAACATCAGTAATTTTATTTACTTTTCTTACCATCCCTTTCAATGAACTTTATAGTAATAATAAAACTTATCGATTGAAGTAAATTAAGTCGGGTACAAACTTGAGGAGGCTAAAGCCGAACTTGTATTACCAGCTTTTGGAGCTCAAAGGACAACTTCTATCATTTTCATAGAGAAACTAGAAGACACAAAATCGTATGTTTTTGTAATAGGTTTGAGGTGTTTCTATTATCAGAAAACCAAAACAAAATAAAACTAGTCATAGCGAATTAACTCCACTATCAGGTAGGTGGTTTTTTTTTTTTTGAGTGGCACATAAAGGCCACAGAAGTGTCACCTCTTATGACCTAATTACTCTCTAACACCACGGCTCATCTCTTTATAACTGACATTTAGCTTCCTCACTTCGGCTGTGAGTACTGAGCCTCTCCCCTTTGTCAATAAGGAAGTGACCTTCGGAAGCGTCTACAAGTGGCTGGTTTATTTAATAGAGACTTGTTTGTGACTAAAGCCAATATCTGAATTTGATTGTTATTCGAAACTAATGGTAATTTTGTTCAGAAACGAAAAATTTATAAGTGGTCCGTTGTGTCCGTATCTAAATTAAATTAGATTATCCATTAAGTAAATTAATCTATATCTAACTATACGTATATTTAAATATAGATAAATAATAGTTTATATTTATAAACATATAAACAACCGTATGTGTGTGTGTGTGTGTATTGGACAGGGAACATTAAAATTTTTATTAAAATAAATCAATTTCACAATTACTTTTGAGTTATAAAAATTATTTAGTGACATGCAATAGCGTGCAATTGGATAATAGCATTTGTTTTTTTTTTTCTGAAAAATATATGAATAACATCCAAGGTCAATGTTAATTTAATATTACGTCGAATTCATGTTAATTAAAATAAATACAATCGTTTTCGTACTAATTACAATAAGCTCTTATTATTATTTTCATTTGTTTTGATTATCCAATTTCTAGTTACCAGTTTTTTTTTATTTTTTGAATTCGGGCTATTTTGCTTGAAATGAAAAAAAATAATAATAAAAAGTTACAATGATTTTATTATTTGTATTGGGTTAGCCAAAATTTCGTTTTATTCTGGACATGTTTTGATTGCCAGATTAAGCCATAGCTTTTACGCTTATTACATTTACATAACATGGTGAGAGAGGGAGAGTGTGGTTTTTGGCCAGTTTACTCTAATATAATACAAATAACAATTTTGACTCAATTTAATATGCACCTAATGTAAAAATGAAGAGAGAGAGAGAGAAAGAGGAATATTCGAAAGATGTAGTACATATGAAGAAAGAGTGATAAGGAGATATGTAGATACAGATAAAGTAGGAGAAGGTCTAGAGAGGGGAAGAAAATCAAAAATCAAGAGTAAGAGCTAGAGGTAGCGCGGGCGATTGAGGGGAAGAGAGAGAATGGAAGAGGTAGATAAGAAGAAAGAGTGAGTTGAAGAAAAATGGAATGAGAGAGAGAGAGTGATCGTTAGAGTGAAAGAAGGGAAACAGGTGCAGATCGAGAGAGAAGGTGGATAGCGAGAAAGGCAGCGAGACTAGCAGCAAAAAAGAAACGCATTGAGATAGAGAGAGGAGTACAATAGAAAAATCGAGAGAGGGATAGACAGAGATGGAGAGGGTTGTAAAGAGAGAGAGAGAGAGAGAGAGATAAACAAAGTGAGAGTGGGGTTGAGGCAGAGAGAGATTGAGAGGCTGCAAAATATAGAGAATATACCAGAAAGTTTTCAATTGATTAAATGAAACAAAAATTAAATTTCTAGATCTATCAAATTCACACGAGAAACTCGATAGACGTCAAGCAAAGCCCAAGTACTTATCATCAATAATTGAGCAGTATTGCTCACTTATCAATGTAAATTGACATTTCCAGATCAAAGATCGTTCCGCTTGTGCTTTAATTCCAATCGTTTAGGAGTAAATTAGGAATGAAATGGAGCGTCTTAACTATATTCACCTTCTCATAAAACTTAATATAACGTGCTTGTGTATTGATTTTTCTATTGTTATTTTTCCAACGTAGTTTGTCGTATAATTTGAAACTACTTTAAGAGACAAATTCTTCACTGGAATGTTCTGCGTACTTTAAGAAATTTTGCAGTTGCAATTTGCTATTATAGAAAAAATCTGAGCCATCAAGTGGCAAATTTTGTCAGAGCAACTGATACAATTTACATTATTCATCGATAACATCAACAAATTTTTTTTGTATCTTAATAAAATGGTTGTAATAGATAAAAACAATCATATTATAAAAAGTTTCGCTATGAATGAGCAAACAATTGATACAGATCTACCTAAAACAAAACGGCCACCTATCACGGTAACTGTAAATTATTAACAAAGCACCTTATCGTTACCAAGTTACCAGAACATCAACAGTTGTTGTTGCTGTTGTTGTTGTTGGAATAATACACACACACAAGAGAATAGTAGGACGGAAATGAAACAACGAACAAACAAACAACTACTTTGTCTTAAATCGATTGTTCTCGATTTGACACAGTTATACGTTATAGAATTATAATTAAAACCAAATAATAATATTCGTGTTGAGTCAATTAATTTTTTTTTTCGTGTAGTTTTTCCTTATTACTCTACTCAGTAATTATAATATTAGTGATAGAATTTCAAATGATTAAAATCAATAAAATCTAACCAACTATATACAGTATGTCCCACCGGGAACTGTATCGATCGATTATAAAGAAACCAGACGGCAAACGTTTATATTATCACCCAGACAGGCTCTCTTGTAGTGATAGTAGTAGTGAACCTCTCAAGTAGATTCCATGAGCTATTTTGTCTTCTTCTTCTTCTTCTTATTTTAAGACAGTGTCTTGTTTTTCAAAGTTGTGGTTTCAGCTTCATTCGAGCGTTTGGAAGGTCTTCGAGGAGGTCTGCACGAGCTGCAAGCTTTGCAAGTCTATTATCCGCTATTATAATCAAGCGGTGTTCCCATGCTCTTCTTTTTGCTTTCGACCATTATACAAAGTCTTTAATGCCACATAAGGTCCTGATATCACTGCTTCACATTCGATTTGAGTAGTTATTTAGTAGCAGCTGTTTTTGCTCGTCTTTCTGTAGCGCTAGGTCTTGTAAACTCAGGTTTTGCTCTCAATCCTCCTATATCCATTTCTACAAATTATGTCCCGGAGAAATACTGTTATCCTAGCGACTCTTATCGCTTACTTTTGTACGTCTTGTTCTAGGTTTCTATTATTTGCGATATCAATGCTTATAGGTATTTGAATGCCATGACTTGATCCAAGGTTTTATTATAGATGACTTTTTATTAAGATAACTTACACCTCCTATGTGCTCTTGATATTATCCGTGAGTGTGTTTTTTTGGGCAGAGATGATCATATTTCCTTCTTGTCCATTCTTATGGTAAAAATCTTTTTTTTCAAAAATAGAATTCCCCCATTTTTAGCCAAATGTTCCTCATTGATTTTTGTATATCACTAAATTTTCATTATAGCTTTTCTACAATCGATCGATACAGTTCTCGGTAGGACATAGTGTATTTATGTATAGAGTTCGATTTGCTGAATGTATATACGCTTGTTTAAATATTGAAACTATACAAACACGAAACTTAGTTTGTAATAGCAAGACCAGAAAAAAAAAAAATCAAACTGGAAAGGTTTGAATTGAGGTTGCTAGAGTCGATCAATTGAAATAAATACGGGTGTCGAGCTTTATCTCTATAAAATTAAACATGAAAAGAAAGAGCAAAAATCTATGGGGGACTATTTGGTTCTGTATTATTGAACGACAAGTCGTCCAAAAATTCATTTCAAGAACAAGTACATCGATGGTACTGCAGCAGTTATTGTTTTATATTATGACACATTACCTCAACTATCATCAGCTTTTTCTAGGAAATTATAAATGATGCTTGTAATTTTTCTTATTGTATTATGTAGGTTAAAGCTTTAGTCAAATGCCCTAACGGTACTTTTGTCGAAAAAATTGTAACTAAATGCGTCGTCGTAGTTTTTATTGAAATATATAATCCAATGTTCATTCAACTTTTAGATCCGTGTATCTTTTTCGGTTGGTCGACTCCGTATTTTAGCTAGTTCTTTATTTGGGAACTAGGCAAAAAATTTCATGTACCTAACATTTTATAACATACTCACGTATCTTATTTACATGACATTTTCGCTATTGTTTCTATTGTTTTCAGGAAGCAATTTTGAAAAATATTCGATATTCGTCTAGAGAGATGTCTTTATAATCAATGGTATCGAATTTTAAACAATACCTAATAATTGATAATTTATTTATATGGAATTACGTTGTGTCAATAATTTCTGAATTAATCATCATCGAGAAATATTTCTATTTTTTTTTTCCTTTAAATTCAAGGTTTCCTTTTATAAATTTCGATTTTGATTGATCCCATATGACGCATAATAAATGACAAAACCACAACAACAATAACCACAACAATTGGATTGCAGGATTTCGTATTGTTGAGAGAAATAGAAATGAGACAATATTTATAAGAAATAGAAATAAATATGGTGACTAAGAGAAATTTACAAAATTTTCTCGATAATCGATAATATAAAGCGTTTTATTCATTTATTTTTACTTTTTATTAATAATAAATAAACTAATTGAACTCTATGGGGTAGAAACTAAAGTACAACTGTGGATATTCATCACGATGAGCTTTTGTTAACGTTTTGGAGACTTGCGAACAATTAGTGAGTTTTAAATTAGAAATTGTAAAGATTTAAAAATGTCGTATTTGATTCCCATAACTTCTAAAAATAGTTACATTAAATTTGTGTGTTTTTTTTTCTCTTGAAGTAATTTTCTTGAGTTTTCCCACACATTCTGCAAAAATCTCAATTTTATAGCTTATTTCTATACAACTGCTGAAGCTTATAAAATTATTTGGTTTTTTTTTTCGAGCTTAACTATTACTCTTTTTGACCTTTATAGTTCTCCTCCATATAAAGATTAGTGATGAGCGAAATTGCTCTTGATCTTGTAATTTTGAGCAAGATCAAGAGCAGGATTAAATAGACAAGACCAAGACTAAAAGATCAAGACCAAAACTGCTACGGTCTTGGTATCTATTTCCAAACTACACGTACATCTTTGGTTGACTTATTTTGAGACTCAGGAGTTTCGTAATTCTATCAACACTCAACAGTTCTTTCAATATACCAAGACTCCAAATTTTTCTTAACCTACTAAGACTCACGAGTTTCCTTATTCTATCAAGACGAAGGAGTTCCCTTATTCTATCAAGTTTCAGAAACTCTCACATTCGACTGAGAATCAGAAGATGAAGAACACATACTCATGATTGATTACTTCCATTTAGAATTCTAAAACCATTTCTGATATTCATACTTTTATCATTTAAAAGTGAATATTAGCTACAGAATATAATAGTTGTACTTTATCACAATAATTTCATGTAACTGTTTTTTTTTTCTTATTCTTGATCAGTTTGCTGATTATTTTATTCTTACTCATCAGTACTTTTGCTCTGTTCCTCTGTGGCACAAAATCAGGTGTGTTCGATGGATAGGGCAATATCTTTCCTTCCACTTCATTCAAAATTTCCTGCCTTTGCCTTGCATAGTACGGTCTTGCAGATTAACGCCTTTTCTATTGACAATCGCTGAGCATTAATTTACTCAATCCAATTCTTCACAAGTTATCTAGGTTTTGACAATAAAATGAACGACCCTGCGACAACTTCACCAAAAGGCCAAGTCAGGTGTACTTCGTGGAGATTCAATCGAAACCACTGCCTCTTGCTTTTTTGATAATCATAAAGGATCTGTATTATGTAGTGGACCGGTTAGCTCTTCGGGAGCCAAACACTTGTTCCACTCACTTTACGAATCCGCTGCAAATCTTCTTAGAGGGTCGACCAAGGTTGGTATTCGACAGTTCCTTGATTTATTGACACGTATTTATTTCCAGTTCCGCCCTCTCCTTAATCGATAGATACCCAAATAGCTCACAATGCTAGATATGTACCTTTTCTAGTATTCGGATGGCGATTTAACCATAAATTGCGGAAACAAATCAGATCTAATTATTTACGAGTAGACAAATCACTCCAACCTCAGAATATATTTGGCAAGACTTTAAGTACGCAGTATTACTGCTTTAGCTCGATATTTGTATATTTTCTTCATATCGCTGTCAATTTCGATCTTTTTTTTGTCGTTTGGTTCAACGTAAATGCATCATTTTTTTATCATTTGATTCTATTTCTCTTTCAATAGAAAGAGGCTCAAATTCAACTCGTATACGAATAATTTCCAATTAAACAATAATTAACTTTTTAATATGCATTTTTATCATTCAACACCAACTAACCACCGATTAAAGACGTTGAAATTAAATGTTAAAAAAAGAAATAGAGTGAACAATTCAAGATGTTCAAAACTAAATAACAAACAGTTAGAACTTTTTTGCTTTATATTTAGTCTGTAAGTTTTGATTTAGTAAAAAAAAAAAGGATAGAGACAAATACATAAAACATTAAACTTTGCTTTCTTGGAACTTTTGCTACTGCACAACTTATTCCTGCTTGCTCTTATTTTCCTCCGACTATCTATATGTATTTTTATAATTTAAGCAATGAACGATTCAATTTTATTACGTTATTATCAACGATTTAGATTAAGATTACTTTTGTTGTTGTTGTTGTATAGTGATTCAAACTTTTTCAAATAGAAATTCAAATTTTGACAATAATCAATTTGTTGCCAAATTTTGATCGAACTATAAAAAATTGTGTAACCAATGTTGTTTTTTTTTTTTGATACGAAACTTGACGGTTTTATATATATATATTTTTTTATTATACGTATACATCAATTTAGAATCGTGTGAAATGCGTTTAATTTTAGATATTCTATTATTAATTCGTATATTTGTACTTCAACAAGGAAAGCTTCAAATTCAAGTCAATACAACTTCTTGCCAATCACGCTACTGGAAATTTAGTACATCTATTTATACTGATCTATGTATATATAATTTTAATACGGATACTTATTAAGCAATTTTACGAAATCTATTTCGAATCTATAAAGAATTTCAATGTATTTTTGTAAAAAAAAAATAATAATAATAATTCCAATTTAATTATTATAAATTTTATTATTACAATATAAACAAAAGATCCAAATCGAATATGAAATGATGTAACTATAACTGTTGTCATGCCACTCACTCTAAATTGTTTAGGTAACAACGATGCAGTGTGTTATGTCGGAATGGACCTCGAAACATGACCAGGAATTGATTTCTAATTTTCTGTTTGCTTTCACTATAATATTTGTATCTCTATCGCTATACTTGATGTAATAATATCGATCAAATTACACGCCTACGTAATTAATATTTTACTTTTGTTAATCAAAACATAGCCAAATAATTGAAATAATAATTAATTTTTGTTTTTTCATTATTATTAATTATGCAATTTGTATTCGGTTAAATTGATCGTTTATGATATATGTAAAGGTAACGTGAATTGTATATTTGATTATTTCTAACCTTGACGATGTATCTTCCATCTATGGTAACAAAACAGGTTGACCATGTCGATTAGAAATTATTTAGAAATAAATTCGAGATTGAACATTATTTTATTCAGCCATATAATGTACTATTATTGTATTAATTATTATTAGACTAAAATAACCCATGTCCTCTACACTTGGTACCATTGTTTATAGCTTAATCTCCAGCAATTAGCACCATGTTACAAATTTAATTAATCATATATACATACATTGGTTGAGGTCTTGAAAAATGTTATTATTATTATTATTATTCGTGTCGATATTGCACAAGATCTGGATCTAGTAATAAAAATTCTAATTGCATGTTGATGAGGAATTTCAATGATTTCACGAAGTCTAATAAACAATTCAATCATTCTCGATTCGATTTATTCGAAAATTATATCGTATAGATCGAAATGGTACAATTAAATTATTGTC
>JAZBGX010001390.1:0-18782 GCA_037414775.1 Zonitis immaculata
CAAATTAATAATGATAATCGAAAAATGACGTGAGTTTGTAGATTTGTTTTGTTTATTGTTTTTTTTTCAATGAGTAACGATTTTTATGAAAAAAATAATAATACGATACGATAACAGAGATTTTTTTTTATTCCTGACGCTATTCGAATCGTTATTACTATATAAGGAATTAATTAAGCTGAATTTAAAATAATAGAGCTAACGGTATAAAGTTTACAGAGATATAAATATCTATCACTCGAGTACTTTAATGGAAGAGATAGAAATTAAAACTCCTATTGATAATATGCCGCTTCAATAAAAAAAAATATTTTGAAATCAGAAACTTTTTTTCTCGGAGTTATTGATGTGAAGCTTGTAAATTCTTTACATATTGCCTCAAAATCTTAGTTTATTGCTAATAACATAGACTAATATAGATTTTTCATATTTGATCATAGAAAATGTTCAAATTTACAAATACGTCAAAGATTTTTCTCTCTAAATCTGGAAATCTCGATTCAATATAAATAAAAAAAATGTTAAACTTTGATCAAATTATTGTTAATACGTGCAAAGCTTTAATTTGAATTCGTTCAGTCAGGAGAGATTAAGCCCATCAGGATCTCTACAATAATTTCATTTTCACTTTCTATATATATTTTTTTAAATTGAAATGATGAGAAGAAATAAGCCTACAGCGGAGATTTATTTAAATCCAATTCTGCATAAATTATACAATTTTCATGTTTTTTTTTACTTTGTTTTTCTGGAATAAAAGCCCCCATATAGTTTGACATTTGTCAAAATTCTCCATAGCTTATTCTTCAATTTGGGAAGTGTTATCACTGTTATCAGTAAATTTGAAACTACCTAGATATATTCTTGTTTTGTTCTATAATTAAGGGACCATTGGCGTGAAATATGTTCGCTTTTGAACACAATAAATCTATTAAAAGAAAATCGAGAATAATTGTAAATTATTCCACATAAGACCGTGTGGCTTTCAAATAATTATAATTTTGTGTTAATTTATGAGTTTGCCCTGCTATTTAAATATAATACCGGGTGGGACCATAGAATAATTATTCTTTGCTCAAACAAAAATTCATTAGTAAGACAGCATAGATGTAAGGATAAAGCATTTAAAGATATTCGTAAACGGTAAATCACATTTGCCATGTGTAGTCCATTTTCATTAATACATTGTTGAAGTCGTTCACGAAAATTTGCCTCAACTCTCTCCAACAGGCCTCTGTTGATTATACTGGTCGTTTTCTCCAATTAGATCAACGTGCGGGGCTTGGTCTCGTAGACATGTAACTTGAGTTAGCCCTCATAGAGAAATATCACAGAAGGAATATTTAGGAGACCGAGAAGGGCATCCGACATCACCAAATTTGGGAATGAGATAGAGAACATGCAGCGAAAAATAGCCATAGATGTTCTGGCGGTGTGTGCCGCGGTCCTATCTTGCTGAGGGCATAAATCTTGAAGATTTCCCACCTCGTATTTATATATGATTCAGGGGGTGACGAGTAAAGTGGCTCGGGCTTTGCAGTATTGCTTGTCTAGCCCTTTCAACATTCTCTTTTGTATGCACAGCCCACGGTGGGGCGGCTTTTTTTAATATTGACTCTCCTACTCGGAGATTATCAGCCTATCATAAGATTGTGTCTCGGGCAAGAACAGAGTCATTTCGATTGATATCGAATCAGAATTGCATAGTTTGAGAATCACTAGTTTACAGTATTATTTTTTTTTGGGAAAACATGTGATGGATGTTGTTTAACAAATGAAAAATTGCATCTTTGTGTCAAATTATTCTATTAAAAGCAATATATGAAATAAATTTAATGTAATTCCAATCAATTTTCAAAGATTAAATTAACAAAATTATTATTATTTGTCTTTTATTCCATCTATATATGAATACGAATATGAGAATTTATTGAATAAAATCTAATCAGAAAATAAATAAAATGTCATTCATCAAAAGGATTTAAACGTTAAACTGATTTATTAGTCTCCAACTGCTAACAATCGTAATTAAATGTAACCCTTGTCTTCTTAAGTATACAATTGCTGATTAAGCGTTGAAAAGCCCAATTTCAATAACCAGATAATAATATCCGAAACCCTTATCCATTTATAACCGGTATAGATGTTAAAATACGACTATATCTTATTATAGTAACCTACATTAATTAACTATTATTATATCCTTTAATTAGCTTATGCATTAGAGACTAAGAATAAAAGTCTGGTTTTCGTAAACAAAAATAAAAATAGATGAATTTTTGAAATTTTTTTTTCTGTGTGTTTTATTTTAAAGTATCTGTTTATTAAACTGGGTTTTTCGTTGTCAGATTATCAAACGAATATAAAAATGTCCCAATAGATTTGTACGTGTATTTTCTACGTATCAACTATATATGGATATGGAAACATAGAATGAAAGATTGGAATGAAAAACGTAAAAGCATAAGAAAAACTTTGTGTGTAAATTATTCAAACATTTAAAATCGTAGAATTTACATCAACTCGCATCTTCGAATTTTTCAATAATTCATAAGATAACGCAAGCAAATAGGCTTATCTAAACCAGAGTTTCTATAACTTTTTAAAGTGGGGACAATGTGAACATTTTGGAGAAAAAACAAATTTAGAAAATATCATAAAAAATTGAGTTGAAAAATGATCAAAACTCTTCAAGTAAGTCGCGCAACTCCAGTTAGAGTCGCGACCCACAGTCTACGAAACTCTGATCTATAATAAATCAACGAATTTCAAAGAATTTTCGAATGATTTGAAAATTTCATTCCTCACCAGAATTATTTTTCAAATTTTGATCACATTACCAGATAGTTGTTGAAGTATAGAACTACAATAATTAATCGAAGGAAATAAAAAATGAATATAGTTACATAAAAACTTACCAAATATACCGATTTCAGCAAACAGTGCAACATATAGCAGGATACTCCTCGTTATTAAAAACGCCATTGTAGAAGTTTTCTATATGGATTGAGAAAAGTTTTATTAATCCACTATTTAGTCGCACACAATTAGAAAGTTTGATAATTTTTAGGGAAAACAACAAAAAAAATTGAACACAACTGATTATGACACACAATTCCACAATATTTATCTTATTCGATAACAATTATTAATTTTTTGTACATCGTTTAAAGTGTTTTTCTCTATGTCGAAAAAAAATTGTAATAAAAATTGATATTGCTCGAAATAAGTGAATAATAAATTAGAGAATTTTATTTATATTGGATTATGGTTGTTGTTCGAGAAATGAAAGCATTACAATTTGTTTTCGTGTCACCACTTGAATAATAAATCCAACAAAAGAGACTAGAACACCTCCACAAAGGTGGAAATATTGCAAAAATTATTGTACAGAATTAATCAACTTGTTTTTATTTACTTTTATTATTCCAAAAAAAAAATGAATAGTTATAAAAATTATAGTTTTTTGAAAAATTTCTTGTAATCCATCCTGAAATTCGACTTTTCTTCAATTAAAAATTTAATAATAATAAAGACAGAATTTCGATTTTCTTAAATATCATTGTCCTTTTTATTTTTATGATTATTATTATTATTATTATTGTTGGAACTTTCCGTGTTTGGTTGAATTATTAAAGCTGCTTATATCGTCGACGTGATTTCCGGCGTGCTTTTCAACTGAATGACCGGGCGCGTAATGCTACTCGTTACTTGATGATAACTGAAATGTTGTGATCACGACAGACGAATTTCCCAAACATGCACGCCGTCTAGCGGTGGAAACTGTACATCTGATTCAGGTCCACGCAGCATCATTAGAACAATAGTATATAATCTTTAATTTATACAGTTATAGAAATATACGAATTAAAGATTGAATTACATAAAAATCTTGAATTATTAAACTTTTTCAAAATTCACAAACTTTTTTAATAATTATCAAAGTAATAACAAGATGTGATGGTAATTACCTGAATTTTGTACTAGTTAGACGGTTTATAAGGCAAATTTGTTGGAACTTTATGAAATTAGAAATTGAATTACTCAATTATATCAACTCATTTTTATTTGTAAGAAATGGTAAATATGAAGCTCAATTATTTTTTTCAGGTAAGTCCACAAGTCCGTGCATAAAATATATTTATTTAATTAATTATATATTCGATCTAATTATTCAAAACTACCATACGTTCGGTAACGCTTATAAAAATCTTTTGGTTTGGAATCAAAATATCTCGACACTGCATTTTTCCAGTTGCTCAATTGAATTAAATCTTTCCCCACAAACCTCGAAGCATATGGCACTCCATTCGTGTGATATCCTTCCTCATCCCCTGTTATTATACGATAGAGAAATGAGCATTGATTTTGACGAGATAGTGATGAGGTGCACACATCCATTCTTTGTTGTCGATTTTTTCTTATATAAGTAAGTCATGAGGGACCCGCTTTCCTAGTTTTGATATGTTATCATTTTCTTGTAGAGATGACGATAAGCATGAAATGAATGAAATTTTTCTGCAATTTTGTCAGCATTTAGTTAATTGAGGATCTTCAGCATCAAAACTTTTGAACGCTTCACCATCAAATTCCAGCAGTTGAACAGAACAAGGCTACTAGTATTTAATACTTTATTGAATCTCTGAAAACACTTCTGTGCAATTCTTAGACTTATCAACTTTCATCACGCACAGTATATATAAATATTCAGGCGTCCTTGACAGCTTTTTTCGACTCAAAAAGAATTATAAAATATGTTATTTGTACTTCAAAATCGTCAACTCTCCGCCAAAATTATTCACAAATCGATTATTGTTCGAATTTATGATCAATTGCGGAATATTTGATTGGCCGTTAATCAGTTATCACGAGTATTTGAATACTTTACGCGACAACAAAGTGACATACTAGACTTTCATTTTTATTGTCAATTATGTAATAAGAAAAATTGATTAGAATAAATTTAACAATTCAAACAGAAGTATTAAAAATAATTCGTAATATTTTGGTGTATGTTGGGAAAGTTTTCAAATTCAATTTGTTCGAGTTCAAATTAATATCAAGTTCGCTTCAGGTGATTTCAATTAATTGGAATTATTTTGAATGGTATATAAAACATGAGAATAATCCTAATTTAACTTCTAACCAAAAATAAATTACTATTTAGTTTATTTCGGTTTTTATATTTTTCATTTTTTCTTTGTTTTAGATATCGTTAATTCCGATATTCTTTTAGTTTGTTGGCAAAACAAAATTAATGAAATTCCTAAACAGTTTACTACTACTAAAATAATTTTTGTTTCCTTTTTGTATGTCAATGTGGATTTGTATAGACGTGTCCTGAAACTGAATTTATTGATGTTGGATGATGTTGTTATACGCGCTGTATAGTGTATTGAGTGTTATATCGTAAATAGTAATTATTATAGATATTGGTATAGAACATATGCAAAGTACCTTTAGATCTCAAAATCCTTCCGTGCTAATACCGAAAACCTTATGTCTTTAAAATAGTGTCAACCCTTATCATTTTAGTGAGCATGCATGGGATTCACAGTCTTAATAATTCTCGGAATTAGCCTCCACTGTAAATAGAACGTAAATAGATTTTTCTTTTGTTGATGAAGTGCAGTTTGAATAGAAAAGGCCTTTTGAGTTTTTCCACATAAATAAACCATTAAATTGTTAGAATTGTCATATTTTTGAGGCTTATTATTTTTCGGTGATCAAAAAATTTGCGAGATTATTGAAAAAAATAATTCCAATCATCTACTATTCCAGATCTAAATTTTCAATTGAAAAAAATGTAGAAAATTATCAATCTCGTTGATCGCTAATCAGCACCTGGACGAAGATGAATACTGAGTTTTATTGAAATTGAAAATTTGAACTCTGTCAATGACTCCCTTTTACTATAATTATATATCAGAACAATAAATTGATTAAATTGAAATTTACAAATTATTTTGGTACACGTCAAACTTGGGACAAAAGTCCTAATCGCACCAAAGCAAAGCGTGTTCATTGATAATGCCTACAACTAACTTTGTACGTAACTCACCAATAATTAAACTTAAATAACAATTCCCCTAGTTGTTATAGTTAAATAATTAGTTTAGAAAACTTTGTTATAGTTTTATTTGATAAATATTAACAATAACATAAGATAATTTGATTAGATAGGTACAAAAAAATCACTAAATGAGTAGGTATAATAAATTTTTATTGAATGAAATCGTCATTAAATTATTCTATTCATTTAAAATAATTTCAATTGATTTAACTTTCAACATATTACGGATACAATTTCGGAATTCTTCAGTTTATTCAAAGTTTCTATACAAAGTTGGAGGAATATTCTACTGAAACTTGATCATTAACAAATAAGCTTAATGATGAATCTTGAATCTAGTTTATCAAAGAAAATTCCCACCATTTCGAAAACTTTTATAAAAGCTTGTCAGACAATTGACGTGAGTACCTTTTCAAAATAATGGAATTTGTTTGAAAACTTGATATTTCTTTCTGTCGCATACTTATAATCGACTAACAACTTTTCAAGATTTTTCAGTAATATTTTATGAAATTTGATTTTTTTATTTCATATTATATTTATTAAGTACTTATTTAGATTCAATTTTATGTGCGATACGAAATTTCTAATTAATTTTCAGTTGAACTACCTTTTATTATCGATTTCAATTCAAATTTTTTATCTTTCCTATTCTATATACTTATCGAGCAATTCTTAACGTTTTAAATTCAAATATTCAACTTTTCAAGAAATATTTCATGCTTCTCGATTCCATTGTAGTTTTGTTGGCTCTATTAAACGACAAAAATGCAAAAATTGAATGGAGTTCCATTGGAAAATAGATGATAAATCAAAAATTATTCATTCAAAATATTACACAAAAAATATAAAACAAAATTATGAAGCATCATTTGCTAAGTTCTTGCAGTGCTTGTTTTATCTACCAGTGTTCTATACGTTCAAATTTTGTTGGCTCTATTACTATAACGAACAATTAACCACTCAATCTCCTGATATCGCTTTATTATATCAAAAAGCTATTTCGAACTAAAGACTCAATAATGTCGAGATTATAGTCCAAATACATGTACATGATGGAAAGTTTCCTTCTAGCATTATAAGCTTGAAATGGTTTTTCATTTGCTCAAAATCCAAATTCCCTATATATTGTAACATAGTCATATATTATTTGGTTTATAATCAAAATTTGAAACGATCACTGTATTTGACACGTCTGCGATTTCTTTAAAGTGCAACACACATATTCCCTCAACGAATTTCCATTACTAGATCTCAAACGTATAAAGGAAACTGATCTCTCATCAAATAAACAGCACGAAAGTTTTGCTTTTGTTGTTTTTTCAATTCTAATTTTTGTCTATTTAATAAATTTCATTTTATTATATTATTATATTTATTATTTATATGAGCGTTCTTGTTTTTTTTTTCTATTTTGAATTGCGGCTTACCAATGATAGAACATTTGCTCAATTCACACACTAGAATCTAGCGTGAGCTCCCATCTAAAATCAGACTTATAAAATTTTACAACTGTTAGTTGGTATCGTTCTTTTGAAATAAATAGACGGAGAATTGAAGACAATTCAAAATACCATCCAAACTGTTTTGTAATTCAATTATAGAATTTTATTCTCCTTATAAAAGTAAGTTCTAAAACACTCAATTTCTCTCGTTCTCTAATAAAATGGATTTTTTTCTGAACGAAAGAAAGGTGCTATTTTTAATGAAATAATTCTATCCAAAATTACTATCGCTCCAACAGATTATAATACAATAGGATTTTATATAATACAATATAAGTAGGGTTGAGACCTCGGATTGTGGTCCAGTTTCAATTCAATAGTTTAGTTTCGAGTGATAATCCTAAACTAAGTTTGATGACGTTATTCCTTGGAATTTCCGAAAAAAATCGATTAGACTAGGTAAGGCTCTAACAAAGGAAACGATCCAAAAACATTCAAATTCTAAACAAACGAGTTTTTTTTTTATATTTTGAGAAATTCACCATTTCTTTCTTTAATTTTGGAGCAATATTTTGTCAATCTCCCGAGCGCAATATTTGTTTGTATTGAACTCAAACGCAAAAATTCTGGAATTCAACAGAATTTACAGCGAAATTCTCATATGAAAATATTGTGCTTTAGAAAATAAAGACAACAAGGTATTGAATATATTCCGGAGCTGTTACCATCTTATAAATCAATACTAAATCCATATAAATTAATTATGTTTTTAATGAGAGTTGTGAGCTCTCGAATAAATTGTTTAATTATAGAAATTATACTGTACAAATCGAATAAGAGTAAAATTTGCAAAAAATGGTGGAGGCGCCGGGCGACTCCTGATAATAAATCTCAAGATTTATCTATGATCTATGGAAATAATCAAAATGACAATATAAATACATAAATGGGTGAAATATTATATATGACATGATATAAGAGTATTTGTTAAATGTTAGATATAAGAATATACTTAAAGTTCAGTTCAAATATTCTTAAATGTAATAACAGTTACTAGAACGATTGCAACATCTCATTTATTTCTCAACGACAACTTGGCAAAAGAATGTAATCAAAGCATTCTCACGCGATTTTTTTGTTTTGCTCAATTTGATACGAGAAGCTCGACAAATTACTCAGACAAGACACGTTTAAGTGGATTTGATAAAAGATAAACGACTTTCATTATACAAAAACTAGTATAAAAACAACAATAAAATAAAAGCTCTAAACTTAAATTATTTATTTACAATTAATTTAGCTTTTTGTTTTGTACATTCGGAACTATAAAACAAAATCCATCGTTTAAAATATTTCGAATAAATATCGTGCAATAACAACAATTTCCGCTGAACTCGGCAATTTTCCCAGGTTATTTCATATATCAAATTTGCATTCAGTATCAGTGATAAATACATTTGGAGGTTGCATTATAACAACAATAACAATAACAGAACAAAACAAAAACCAAAACAAAACGTACATTTATCTGATTATAGAATTTTTAACGTGCTCGAACAAAATTCGAAATTATCAAAGTAGAAAAGAATAACTTGGAAATAAGCGAAACAATATTTAATTCGTTTGTGTAATGGAATTGTTCGAAAAGTTTTCAAATTGATTAAAAGATTAGATTTTCCAGAAAAAAATATTGAATTTCCATTAGTGTTGATCTTATTAAGATTTGATGTAAAGATTTGACGACAACATCAAATGATTAGGGAGTTTCAAGTGATCGATCATAATAATGGCATTGGTAGAATGTTATACGTATATCCAACAAACAGTTTATGGTTAAGTTCATCAAATTTATCTTGCCTTCTTAAGCAGAAATTTTAGATAAACGAGATAATAGTTTGCTGTTGGAAATATATCCAACATACAATCAATAGAGAATTTAGTACAAAACTAGAGCTGAATATGATGGAAAAATTTCTCATCAATCAAATACAGTTTCGGTTTAAATAGGAATTTTAATAACTGTATGCCTGGTAAATTTACGATATTATGCTTTACTTAGGTATATATATATATATACAGGCTGTCCCACCGGGAAAGCCGTCGATCCAATAGGGCAAAACTACTGATAGTAAAAATCTGAAAATTTGTGAGCATACCAATATCCGACGGGCATTCTGAGCTAAAATATTTTCGAGATGGTGGCACTTCCGGTAATACTGGTAACTAATACTAACTTGCTTATTTTAAATAAAATGCTCTATATATTAGTGCATTGTTGGATTTGTTAATAACTTTGAGCCCCACTTTGTTTACAATGTCCTATACCTAAGACTCATCATTCTTGAGATATTCAACATTTTGTATCAAAAATTGGGTTTGCAGACCTGTAAATATTGGACAATTTCTCTTATATTCTAACGTTAAAATTTGTAACTGAATAGGTTTCCTTGTGGAGAAAGAGTTGTTTAACAGATTTAATGCGTCAGATTGATAATTTTTCATATGGGTCTATGAGAACAAAAAATTACTTTGGAAAATGCAGCTTTCCCGGTGGGACAGCCTATACATAAATAGATTATAATGTTGAAATGGAAATATACATGAAATATTGATCAATATAATAATTTGGAATAGAAATTTTTCGATATTGCACATGAAATTGGCAAATACAGGCGACAGATATTCACTTTATATTCGGAGAAATATGATTCAATATTTGGCAATTTACATGTAAAACTATGATGAATCAGAACTTGGAGAGCAAGCCAAAAGAAAAATTAGAAGACTGATGTTAAGGATATGTATTATAAGCTCTATTATTTCAGAAAAAGTTGATTAGTTTCGCCAAAAGAAATTGGAAGAGAATATTGGGTTGGCTCATAGATAAGGAGCAATTTAATTTTGATAGTCTAGAAATTTTGGGTACGTTCGAGAATGCTCTATGGCAGGTGATATATAGAGCCGCACGCCTGCACGTCATATGAGGCTTAAAAAGCAGCTGGGAAAAATTTGTCGAGATCTACAATACACGAGATTTGACTGCCCAGCTCAGATGTTCATATAGCATGATAGAAGATCAAATGACCTACCCAACGGAGGTTTGCACCCTGTATCATGCTGCCGTGCATTCAACTGACTAGACCATCTTGTCACTGCGAAGACGAGAAGTGGATTGTCTATATTAATCAAACACGTTATAGCGTCAGTAGCAAGACCGTGAAGAACCAGGAAACCCCTTGCTAAAATACGATCCTCATTATCGTAAGGTAATGCTCTCGTTCTGGTGAGATGTACATAAAATTATATACCGGGAATCCGCTCTTACTGATATTGGTCGTGAACGTTCTCAACATGACAAAATATGTTTCATCCATGACAATGTCAGCCGAACATTGCTATGAGTACCCGTCCAAAGCTACTGAAGCTCAAGTGGAAAATAATACCACACCCTCCATATTCATCGGGCTGAGCCCCAACTGATTTCAGTTTATTCCGATCACAATGTGATCATTCAAACCGTAAAGCTTTGACGCCAAACCAACAAAATTGTACACGGATGCCATCCGCTCTCTACAGAATCGATGGCGAATAGTACTTGATAACAACAGTGATTACATTATAAACGACTGATAATAATTAAGTCAATAAATGATTACCAACAGGAAGTTATCTGTTTGCTCATTATTTATCAGCTCACCTAATAGAAATATTTATTTACTAATAAAAGACCTAACACATTCGAAACATATATTCATTCAACAAAATGTCTTCGAAAACCCTTGATTTCAATATAACTTCAAACTCACAATAATAACCCGAAAAAAATTCTAGTTATCGATATTTAAATGAGATTGATTAGAATCTGCATAGTATGCAATCGTAAAATGTTCATTATTTACTCTTCAATTATTTCCACCAATGAAATTTATGAGTATTTTTCATTTTAAAACTTCGATCTCTAAATATAGCAATTTTCAGATTGTTCATCGTTACCAATCTTTTGTTATATATGATTGGTATTTATTTATTCACCCTCTGTTGTCGTATATTTGAGCAACGTTGATATTGTAAAACGTGGAAGATTATTCAAAAACATTCTATTTTATCATACTTTTCTATTGTTATTATTATTGATATTATAATTTTTTTGGATGTAATTAAATTTGTGCGTCACTTGTTATCTACATATATATGATATCGAATCAACGATCGCATCTGTTTTGAATATCAGTTGATCGGCCACACCATAATGCCAAAGTAAATCAAATCACAATCCAATGAAATGTTAAATTCCAAATTGTTGTTCACCGAGCTCGTCAGCACAGGAAACGGATGAACGAACATGTATATTTTCTATATACGATATACATATAAATATTTATTTGATAATAAGCAAGAACAACAGCTTTTGCTAATATTAAATTGATACAATAACATACCTTTACAACAATTTACCCAACAAAACACTATAAATAATAATAATAAATTCTAAATTGATAATGATTGGAACAGATGTTGCTAGTCAACTGCGATCAGGGTCAATTCATATTAAAGCACACAACTATAATAAATCTTACGATCGAAATTTGTTAATTTATT
Organism: Zonitis immaculata; assembly: GCA_037414775.1. Taxonomy (NCBI): domain Eukaryota; kingdom Metazoa; phylum Arthropoda; class Insecta; order Coleoptera; family Meloidae; genus Zonitis; species Zonitis immaculata. Next base: position 12,118 of record JAZBGX010001390.1, read on the forward strand.
AACAAATTTGAACACACGTCAGGATTGAAGTCATATTATATATTGTCGAACGAATGCTTACATATTTTGGTGGTTGTATTATAGAACAGGTAATGTTTTTATATTCAAGGGGAATATTATGGAGGGTAATCTTGGTATGCCGTCATAATTAAATGAATCTTGTAAGAAATAGTGATGAAATTGGTAAAACTTTTTCATAAATTCTTCTTGAGACTCCTAGAAAGATGAATTTTATGATGATAAAATGCCAACGAGTTTTGTATATAATTTGATAAAGATACAATCTTTTATTATATTATTAGTGAAGGTAAATTGGTTATCACGTAATCAAACTGGAATTAGACCGTAATTGTTCAAGTCAACGATTCCCAAATTCTCTATTAATAGCTAAATTATATTTCCTAAAATTGAATTTGCATGATAAAATGGACTTAGAGACCACTATCTCTTAATATTGTAACTGAAATTATGGATTGTTTGACTGCAAAGTTTAATGTGTACAAAAATAAATGCTGATTGAATTTTTAGAATAATTCTACTGAAAAATATCGAAACTACGAGAAAATTCTATTGAAGAAAAATATGTATTATAGTAGAAACAAAGGTATTTGATTGAAACAATTTTTCTTGGGATGATAACATAGAAAATAGACCAGTTCTACAGAGACAAATCAAAATTTTGATTGATATCACAGTTAAAAATCTCTTTGGAGAACCGACAAATGTCCGTTCAAGAAAGGTTTCCGCTCAAAACATATGTTTTCTAGAACTGTTGTGCGTATTCACTGGTAACGTAGGACTTTCTCATCTGCAATTTGTTTCTAAAAATATGTATCCGCAACCTGTTTTATTCATTTTAAAATGTACGACAACAATACGAGCATTTTGGTAGAATTAATGATTAACCACAAAAAATGTTCGTCCTAGAAAGCAATATTTCTTGAAAGTATCATTGATGGTCGAAAAAGTATTGTGTCGGTGTCCTTTAAACAGAGAGACTTTCAAATAAACACTGCACTTCATCGGGCTGTGTACTTGAAATCGTGCAAAAGATATTTGAAGATTAGAGGGACTTGTTTACTTCTAAATATCAGAAGAGGTATGTACACATCTGGCGTTATATGTTATTTGAGTTGCGCAAAGGTAATAGCGTAACAGTTGCTACCTAAAACATTCCCGATATTTATCAAACTGAATTAGATGTTCCTAAATGCCGAAGATAGTTTTGTAAGTTCGAGTCCGATAATTTTTATATTTACGGCTCGTATCGATCAAGAAGACCAACAATTTGAGACAATGGCAAGTTAGAGGCGGAAATGAATGCAAATCAGTGTCAGGCAAGCTAGAAACTGTTGAACACTCTCAATCAGCACTAATTCACGGATATTTACTGCAGATTGTTGCTGTAAACAGTGCAGGAGTATGGTTCCTTTATAATCCATCCAAAGAAAATAAAGCTAACCGATCGACTGCATGCAACTCATTACTTCCGCGGCTAAATACAGAAGTGTTTATTGATTGTTCGATTACTGGTCATGATAAATGGGTCCTCTATGATTAGCCACAATGCAAAAGGTGGTGGCTCCCTCTGTATGAATTTACAAGTGAGTGGGATTTACATCCAAAAAAGGTGCTTTCATTTGTTTTGTATCGAGTGAATTAATCTTAAATTTTTCCCAGCGATTTTCAATAGGCACAAGACGAACCTAAAGAGGAAATTAATAAATTGGGGTGGATGATTTTGCCTCACTCACCATATTCGCCCGATATTGTGCCATTAGATTTCCATATATGCCTATTGCTACATTTTCTGTATGGCAAAAAATTTGAAAATTTGTATGATATTCTAAATAACATCTCCAGATATTTCGCTCAAAACCACTACATGGCAAAAAGTGGTAGATAATGAAAGGAATCTGTCCAAATTTAATATAAGAAAACGGCATTACTTTCCAGTCCTTCTAATAAGAGTTTCGGGTAATTGTAGTGTCTGGGTAAAGAAAGTAAGTTCCTCAAGAAATAAATAGATGGTAAAATAAGTATAGTGTCCGGGTCCGTTCAATAGAAGGTTAGTTCTACAGAGGTTTTATCTTATGGAAGTTCGGCGAATTAGAGAGGGTCCGGTCATGGGAGATGTCCGTTAACGGAAGCTTGACGATAACGAAGGTTTAAGTGTCTGTAGAATAATAAATAATAAAGATTCTGAAGCCCCCACAATTGTTCAGTTAATCTAGCAGTTCATACAGCTACTTACCTTAGGAAAGAAAAAAAGTTGATGAAAATTTATTGCAAATAGAAATTTGATTGTGAATTATTGATAATATTCTTAAAAATTTATTTAAAACAAACGAACGCAAACTCTTTTTATTATTTAATTCAATATTCATAACTATCATGCCATAAATAGGTACGACATTAATTTGTGTTTACTATTGTTATAGAAAATCATCAAATAATGTTCAAATTTTGATATCTAACAGTTTATTTGTTATGATTCACATAGTTTAAGTCTACAACGCGTTGCTCATATTTCGCCATAAGATCAGATAGAACAATGTGCTAAGTAGGTTTGCTTTCCATTTGGTAAGAAGTCTTTTTTGTTTGTTTTTTTTCTTGTGTATAAAAAAAATTCTAATAAATAAGATTCGGCTTCACTTTGTAAACGGTTCTATAATTAAATCGATCCTTGTATTGTAATTTATTTCGATATTCTTTATAATTGAATTTTCTGCAAAAGGGATTAATAGATAAGCAGGGTTTCGTGAAAGAATTGATAAATCGACCGAACAAATTTAAATTTTAATCAATCAAAATAAATTCCAAACAGCTGCTGATATGGAAAACGTTATAACTAATCAATTGAATATGGCAATGAATGGTGTTATTGATTTATATAAATCCCTTACTAAAATAAACGAATCAAGAATAAACACCTCTAGTAAGATGATTACCATCATTTTGTATCTTACAATTAGTTTTGATCAATTTGTTTGTTTTCTCTAGTTTTATCTAGTCAAAGAATATTCTAATAAATCCCTGCTGCTCTAAAGATAGATTTAATGAACAGCTTCACTAATAAAAGTAATAATTAATATAATTATATATACATAATGAAGCTTCCAAATTGGGATCTGCGTTCTTTGCAAATTTCTATGAAGATATAGAAGTATTTCTGGCATTAACAACGGAATTTTCCAGCTTTTCCTCAAATAGATTTACTAAATTTCCCCAACTTTTCACATTTCCAATATGCTGACACATTTTCGTCAAAAATTGACGTTATCCATTAACTAAATGGTGTTTTTTTTTAAGGAATTTGCTTTTTGTTTTATTACTTTGTCTCATCTATCACTGTTAACTACTATTTTCCAATATAATAGAGGTCTTGTGTTATAGAATAATAATGGAATATCCTACCTGACAGGTTGATGATATTATAATCTTATTACTAATTAGCAAGATTCATTACAGATTTATACATTAGCAAGACCTTCCATGAACAATTTAGTGGTTAAATGGTCAAAGGAAACTTATAAATCATTCAATGAAACTATAAATTGTGTCTATCGGTTATTGTTCTCTCACAAACAAACGGACAGAAGCCGGATCTTTAGATTTTAATTATATAAATAATTGATCAGGAGTTATATTCAACCTTGTAAAAGTCTTTTGAAAATATTTTCAGAGCGCATATTTGTTTACGGCTTCGAACAACTAAACAGTTCAATTTTCTATTGTTGTTGAACAAGCATTGAAAAATCTCACAAAATAAGATACACCCCCACTTTTGGGAAAAATATTGAGCCATTTTAGATATAGTTTTGCACAATTATGCTTATAAGTTGTTCGAATGAGTTTTCCTAGCTATAAACCAAATTTTATTATGATCGCAAGTTTCAAGTCCTGAACGTAAGCTTGTTAATCTTCCAAAATTCATATTTGTTGTCGATATTCGTGTTTTTTCAATTTGCTTGGAGAATTCATAAATTTCCACTTAACCACCTAAAATTAAATAAAATTTTCTCAACTTTTTCCATTCATTTAAGAGAACGTAAATCTCTATATTTTGTGAACTACTAAATTATACAATAAATCCCATAGAAATCAATATATCTATTTTTCAAGCTGAATGCCTCTTGAATAGAACCAATATCAAGATAATCGTATATAATGGTAGTTTTCTTGTTAATACATCGGGTAAGTATCCTTGATGGAAAAATAAAAATTTTTCACCAATAAAAAAAAATTAAAGGTTCGAAAAATTGCTTGGCAAAATCGGTTTTATTTGTTTGTCAGCCACAATAGCATGGGTCGGCAAATTAAAATAAAATGTTAGCGAACATTGGCTGAACGGAAATCCATCCTGATCTTAAATCAATAGTATATACCGAGATTACTCCAAAACAACTAATAACTTGGCCTTTTAAGAATTTTACAATAAAGAAATGGATGTAATTTATAATATATATGTATCTTGTTTTACTCGCCTAATTCAAATCTATTTATTTAATGGAATTTATTATAAATTGTTATATGTTTAATAAAATACGTAATTGTGTAAGACGAAAATGGTGGATGCGCCAGGTGCATTGTCTCTTCTAATATCTTGTATAATAAAAATGGGAAATACCAAAAGCGTGCACCTTAATATCATATAATCTGTTATTCTATTTCTCCATCTACAAGAAACAAATAAATTATTTCAACGATACTCAGTATGGATGCCCCAATAAATAAACCAGCTATTTCACCGATGGAAACTGTAAATTCAATCAATATCGTATTGATAATTCCACTGAATTCAATAATCAACTTACCAACAAAATCCATTGTCGTTCTAACAACTATCCGTTTGAATCTTGACGTTGGCAATGATTGCATTTTAATGATAATCTCGCTATAGGACGATTTCATCCTTTTGTGTATGTGAAAGACGAACATCAAATACATGAAAGTTTAAATATTTGAAAAACAGAATTATTTACCCTTTTGTATCGGCAACAACTTTATATTCAGGTTCGACACATGATGGTAAGCAATCACAAACTAATCCGGGCTTGTCAAAACCTTTAGCATGAAGTCTATTGACTGTCTCTAAAATATGTATATATGGAATGTATTATAGATTTTCTACAGTTAAATCATAATGTTACAACTACCGAAATTATCGGTTAAACATCGTAAACCTTCAATATCACAATAGTTGGTACGACCTGGAAATTGAATTTTATTCAACGATAATGTTTACTCAGATCTCGGAAGTCCCAGGCAGGAATAGTGTCCCAATGATATCATTTTGGATAGTTTTATGAACAATGAGATCTATTGGATTGGTAAATAAATAATGAAACACATTTATGTTTTGCAAGTTTCACAACATTTAACTTCAAAAAAATATTGGAACGTATTACCTGAAGGGGTTCATATAAACGCACACGGCTCCGCAAAAAAGCATTAGTGATCAAATGGAGGAAAAACAAATTCGCCATATAATCTTATACGAACTCAAAAAAAACTCATGTCAGGCAATTGAAAACTTCAGTACTTTATTCGATCAGAGGAACACCAGTCAGATGACTGTAAGCTGTTCGTACAAACGCTTTGCTGACGGAGTTATCAGCCAATTATGTGATTTCGACGAAGATGCCTTGCACAACGAAATGCGATTGTATCTATATGCAACCACTCAAGAATTGGCAGAGCGTCTAAATTGTAGCCACACAACTATTGAAAATCATATGCGTGCGCTTGACTATAGAATAGTTGTAGCGCTGACTGAGGCTATCCGAACGGCACAGATATCAATATGCCAATCTATCTTTCTGTGTTCCTACCGCACAGATTCCTTAATACATTCATTTTAGAATGATTCACGGCACGCGTTTTAGATTTCTCGTAGGAATGGCCCACCATTTCAGTCAAAGCGGAACCGCCAATGTCATCAAATTCTTCGCATCTCTTCCTGTGACTTGCAAGACACGCTCTTCTAAGAGCGACGCAGCAGGACAACCAAACCGTCACTGCCGAGCTCGCCGCGTCGTGCTACCACTGCTATTCAATAGAAGAGGCCGAGACGCATCGCGTTTTTCTGACTACATGATATCGTTTCTATTGCTTTTTGTCAACTGAAACAACTTGGCGATTTCTGAAATATTCAATGTAAACTCGAATTATTTTCTAACCCCCAGACTCAAAAGTTTTGGTCCGATGGCATTCATTCTCTGCCCTTAAGGCAGAGTCATTGATACACAAGGTAGTAGATTGGACGTGGTCAACTATCAAATAAAGAACAGCCATCAAAATTCTTTCAAGTGTTTCATTACTCTTTCCTCAACCCATACCTTCGTTACATTTATCTTTAAAATAAGACTAACAATAAGGGTGTTTGCTATCTTTATTTAACTCAGGGTGTCGATACTAGTCAGACATTCTGCATCCAATAGAATTAACATGTGAAAAGTAAAGTTCGTAATAGTCTGATTTTTGTTTTTTTCATTTCATGTACTTGTTGGTTATTCTTATAATTAAACAATCAAATCCAAGTACGAGATACTAATTAGAATTAATTCTTCTCGAGTCGTACACGTTTCAACTCGAATTTTTTCCACTCGATAACCATCATTAACTCAAATAGAAAATCATTTGAGATTGATGGTGTTTTTTAT
>JAZBGX010001391.1:0-18778 GCA_037414775.1 Zonitis immaculata
CAATGTCAAGTCAATAAATCAAATCTTTGTTTTTTGTTTTGTGTTCTTTTAAACTGATTGCCTTGGCGGAAATTAATCGTGTCAGGGTGATTTTGATACACTTTTTTTTTGTAGATATTTTTTTAGAGAAATTTCTGATTTTATTTTATATCTTGATATTATTCAGGTCATGGTTATACCATTCTAAAAAAAAAAAAAAAAGTAAAGTAATTACTCTCATTAATTATTAGAAATAGAATGAATAAAATAAAACAATTAACGTAAACTAAATAAAAGTTTGTTGTTAAATTGAATTATTTTGTGAATTTCTCGTAAATTTAAGTCTATTTATTTTCATCTAAATTAATTGTTAAAAGAAAATTGAATCTAGTGGGAAATTTCCCCGGCGCCTCCACCAATTTTACGGATAGTCGTTTTCTATTAATTGTGAAAGTGTTTCGTTGCAAATTTGGAGATTATCTTGTTCCATCTTTAAAAAAAAAAAAATGGGAAGACTTTTTCCGTTGTGCATAATTGGGATAGTGGAAAATTCTTGGCGCATCCACCAATTCTATAGATATTCATTCATTTAATTATGAAAGGGTTTTTTTATTTCATATTTGGAGATTTTCTTCTTTTGCGCCGTAATCATTCGAATAATGATTGATGCGGAATATAAAGCGAGGGAAATCTAATGATAAGCTCTGTATGATATTTTTTCTTGTACATGATCAAGGAGAGGACTACAATTGGGAGTAGTAAGTTAAACTACTAATTGTTAAGAAAAGAAATGGATAAATTTAGTCGAAATTTCCCGGCGCCTCCACCAATTCATAATAACACTGATGAGTATATTGGAAAATTTATAGTCAGTTAAATCGTTAATGCTTTAAAGAAAAATTGAAATTAGCGTCAAATTACCGGCGTCTTCACCATTTTCATCGTTATTAATTCTCTATGTATTTAATAAGCAAACTGTTTCGCTTTAAATTTGTGAGATTTTCTTCTCTAATTGGTAAAGCTGTGCTTTACGCCATAATCGTTTAGGAAGTGATTTATGATTTTTTTATTATTCGTTAAATAAATATTTATTGATGCGGAATATAAAGCAACGCTCTATAGAAATATAAAAGCTGTATGTTTTTTTTTTTTTGTACATGATTGGGGAAAAGCTTCAATCGGGAAATTGGTAGCAAGCTAAACTGCTACTTTTTTTCCTATATAGAATCTATGCTTTTCCGTTTCTGCTCTAATTTATGATAGAGAAGCTTTCGTTGAAAATATGTAGCGTTATACTATAAAATTTCCAATTTAGATATGATTATATAGAAAGTTAGGAAATTGCCCTTTTTTTTCCTAGTAATAATTTTTACTATTGTCGGGAGAGATATGGAAATTACTATTTAAGACAATTTTCTTTTGTACTCGAAGGAGAACTATCAAAATTGCAATTGCACTATTACTAGCATTATTCTCATCAAATTGAGTGATTTAGAATGATTGAGAACAGGAGCTGTCAATTGCCCATTTTTCCGCTAAATATTACCGTTTATGATTCAATTTGTAAAATGGGTAACTTGAAATAATTCTCAACTAAATATTTGAAAACTAATTGAAATATTTAACCGTTTGACTTTCATTCTATTTTTTTTTTTGCGCTTTAGAAATAACATCATTACTTATTTTGATAGATAGGCGGATTTAAAAGATGTAAAAAGAAATTATTTTCAAGTGCACTTACTCAAGGGTTGATTTGTTAGGATGGTGAGACATGTATGTTCCATTGGGTAACTATTGTTCTGTCCAATGGGTGATGAAGTTAATATGATAAGGAGTGAAACATTTTTTTGCGTGATGGAATATTGTATGCTCCATATAAAGCTTGGTAGTTGTAGTTTCTTTCTTTTTTTTTTCTCGTGCTGTTGTAATATCTTCTCGTGAATCCTCCAAATGATGATTTAAATGGAGCAGTTGTTTTTGCATTTCATGGTTTACGAACAACTTTCAGCAAAGAAAATTTAGTAATCTGCATAAACTAAAAAAATTCAATCAGACTTGGACATGGAATATCTGCTCTAGTACCGTCTTTTGATTTTTCTCCTGTAGCTATCAGTTGGTCATTATGACAATAGAGACATGCACATCAGCTGTACATCACACCTGTATTCCTCGTCTTATCAGTAACAAATTTTGGCATATTTTTTAGAAGAGTGCTTGTGAGTAATCTAATAGTGCTTGCCAGTCTATTTACAACCACTTCATCAACAGTATGTGCACGTTTTTTTTTTCTCATTATAACTATTGAAATCGCTAGTCTTTTGTAATCAAATTGACCCCATCTTTCCACTTTCTTTTACTGGTTTGAGGTGTAGATACTGTTCTAGACTGCTTCTACCTCTAAATTTTGCCATAGCTTCATTTATGCTTTGTAATGTACTGTTAGTACGATTTTTGGAGAAATAACGGCCTCTGTGCATTATCAGTTTTTTTTTTTAGAGTGTAGAAATACAATTTCAATTGTTGGTTGTTACCATTGGGTAACAGACCAATTGAAGAACTTATATGGGGCAGAGAGTTGAATAGTTTCCCCTGGCGCACCCACCAATTGTATCATAAAATTTCTTGTCGTTACTATCGAAAATATTGTATGCAATTGATATTTTAATCCAGCGTTTCTCAAGCTGTAGTACGTCAGTTGCTGGTTGGTAGGACGCAAAAAATAATCAATAATGATAATTTTTGATTAATATGCAAGTGAAATATATATACTCGCAAAAAGGAATTTCACAAAATACTATCATTTTGACGAAATGGTACTTACTATCACCAATTGATACACGAACTAAAAATGATTGAGAAACGCTGTTCTAGCAAATATTGAGAAGTTGAGTTTGTGGTGAATTTTTCTATTCAAAGTTGAAATTTTGACGTGATTCAGGAAAATATTAATTTTCTAAAAAATAATTCAATATTTTGTTGGTGGAAATGTAGCATCCGCCCGGCGCCTCCACCATAATCTCTCGAAGCGTGTCTTTTCCTATACATTTTTTTTCCCCATTTAACGAGCATAAAAACTCAATATAAATTCATAATAATTTTTTTATTCTTCAACAATAAGACGAGATCGTTATAGTGAAAGTCAGTGAGTTTCACGAGAAAAATCTATTCCAAAAGAAAATATATACTTTTTTTTTTTTTCTACCATTAAACAAATTTACTAATGTGTCTTGTTGGAGGCAAGAAAAAAAAATGAAATTATTGAACGTTCGTCACGCAATACCTTTGGAATTCTACTGAAACCTCACAATTTTACTTCTAATTAAATTATGTTTTTATCAAAATTATTATTTTTCAGTTATTTATTAGTTACGGATTAATTAAGTGAGTTTTCAAAATAGAATTTATTGAATCGTATAGAACAACAATCAATTAATTTTTTTGCCAATTATTTATTACAATCATGTATTTAATTTAATTTTAGAATGATGGCAATAGTAATGTTGAAGACGTCGTCCAACTTGACGAAGAATGCGCCAAAGTATTTGCAATGGACACGGTTAATGATGATATATTTAATTTGCAAAAAATTTACGATCAACCATTTACGGCCGTTCCACGACAATATGGTGAAAATGAGTACATGCGTAAGTTTGTCTTTCGTTTTTTTTCTTTCTTTCTTGCTTTCTTTATTCGAATTATTGCGATTCGAAAAATTCCTTGAATTCAATTCGACTTGTTATGTTACCTTCAATTCATAACAATTAGATTGTATAGAAAAACAATTTACAATGTTTTCTTTGGTTCTTATCCGTAATCATGGTCGTTCAATTTTGATTTCGTTCTTATTGATTTGTATTTATTTATTCAACGGAATATTGTTGTGTATTAGAAATAAAATGTTCGTATGGGCGATTTATCAAAATTGGCGACAAGGTGTCTAATTAAATTAGTAATTTATGTTTTTGTTTTTTAATTAATCAATTATTTTTCTTTTATCTAGAGCATAGTAAAAAAAGTTACCGTCATATGCATGTACCATTTAAAATCGCTACAAAATCGATGAAACGGCGTTCATCCCAACAACAAGCTACACCAAATTCGACACCATCAAAAGAACCATCTGTTGTTTTATCACCAACATCGACATTATCAAATAATGATCAACAATCAACTATTGGTAAAATATAGAGATAATAATCGAAATAATTATAATAATTAATTATAATTAATTAGATACTGGGCCTGTAAATTCGTTCACATTACCTGAAGAATCGGATCTTAATAGTTCTGAATCCGAATATATTCTATCAGATCCATGCGGTTATCGTAGTTCAAATGATATTTCACCAGAACGTAAAGTACAGTTTGTTAATAACAAAAATCATAATAATAATAATAATAATAATAATAATAATGATGATGATGATAATGAGAATTTCGATGATAAATTTGATGAAGATGGTTTAGAAGAAAATCAAAATCTATGGTAAGTTTAATTCTATCATTATTTGTTGAGTTGACAATTAAATTGGACCAAGTTATCTTAATTATTGCCAAAATATTATTAAAAATACAAAAATAGATTTTTAATAGAAATTATTATAAAGGTTAAATGGATTTTATTATATTGTAAGTATTATAAATATGGAAGTTAGTCATACGAGTTTGTTTTATTTTAAACAACGGTATGTAGAATAATTGTATTTTTTTTTTTAACAATTCCTTTTTTTTTTCTTATTTTAAACAACCCCTTTGAATGTTTATTTGAAAAATTGTTGATTCGATAATAATTCGAAATTGAAACTACCCCTTATAATAAATTCTATTTATTTATTTATTTTTGTTGCTATAATAGTCGTTGAATTAGTTTTCTAAATATAGAAATAATCGAATTTTCTCGAAATTAATTTATTACCATCGTTATACAATAATTTGTTGTTTTCTTTTCTTTGCTCTGTTCCAAATGGAAAATTTGTTTTCGTTATTTAATCGTCGTGGAAAACTTCAATTGTTTAAATCTAATAATAGAAATTCCAATCTAGCTTTTGATAACATTTTAAAAATAGTTATGTTTTTGTTTTTCTTCAAATTCTTTGATTATCGATTTTATAATGAAATATGAGATTTGATCGAATAATACGGGGAATTTTTGTTTTTCTCTTGAAATACTCATTTATTCATTGTAAATCCAATCAAATACAATACACTTGTGCAAACTCTTTCTCCGATCCCCGAAGCACTCAAGAAAAAGTCGCAGCGACCATCATAACAATGTTGGTCTTGGTCAAATCTTCACGAACAACTAGATGCATTATCATGAATTGTTTCGGCCACAATTCCAGGATTGCTTCACGCGAACGGCGTTGAACTTTCCAATAGTATTCGTTATTGACCATCTCGGTGATAAGAACTCATAGTACACAGAACCTTCACATTCGATCTTCCTTCAGGAATATTCCACTGGGATGATTGTCCTTTAGTTCCGAAGTTGTATCCATTCACTCATGTTTCATCAGCAGTTATGATCTACTAGAGCAGCTCTAGAGCGTATCAGCCATTTTTGAGCAATATCAATACTGCTTTTGATCGACTTTCAACAGTTTCGGAACAAATTTAACTGCCACACGTCCGAAACCCGAAACATCCGTAAAAAATTACAACCTCTATTTTTCGACGTTGTTGTGGGTCGTTTTTTTTTTTGTCATCTCTAATGTCTTCACAGCCTTGTTAGAAACGTTTGTACCACTTGTAAATGCTTGTTTTATTCATTGATGACTCACGAAAATTAATAGTCAACCCAAACTGACTTGACAATTTAATTACAGGCAAGAGACTACCCATATCCATATTTTTTCCAAAAAGTCATTGGCAGAAAAAAGTTATGTGACTGTGTGTGGTTATGTTATTTGGAATTCTTCCTAAAAATCAAATTATACATTAAAGCGCTTAATTCAAAATTTACAGAAACAAAAACCTGAAAATCACGATCAAGTTCATTTTCAGATCGCACCCAAGATCTCATGTGACCAGTTATTGAAGTTTAGGTGGGGAATATTACCGCAGCCATTTTATCCGCCAGACTTTAACCGCCCAAATTTTCACCTATTTAGGTCTTTACAGAATTATTGATTGGAATTTGAAGTAATTTTTTCCAGTCATCGTTGAAGACAAATTATCGATTCGAATTACAGATAAATTCTGCAATCTAATAGAAGCTCTTGATTAGAATCTTCCTCTAATTGTAAAATTCCATAAATTTTCTGAGATAATCCTAATTGAATTTCATATTTTATCACATTCTTATCAGCATCTCACAAAGTTATCTAACGCTTCTTTAGACAATTATACTTTGGATGGTTTTGTTTTTTTTTTTTGTAAAATTTTAATGTTCAGATATCCAAATTTCAATATTGACTCAATAAAATAAAGTTACTTTAACTCCGAACAATTGTTGTAAAACAATTGAATTTTTTTTCTTAGAGTTGCATTAATGCTGCTTGTATCAGCAGTTCCCCTTCAAAAATATCGATTTTCCAACATAAAGAGACACATGTATCCGTTAACATTAAACTTGAATTACAAAAAAAAAATTACAAACATTTGTTTTATTTATTATTAATAATCTAGTTATGTTATTATTGTTTTTTAGTGGTTCGAAATTTCGTAAATATTCATTACCCGATGATCCTATAGAACGTAAACGTAACCATCATCATCATCATCGACATCATTACCATCATCACCATCATCATCATGATAGACCTGAAATACGTCGTGTATCAACACAACCTGAAGATCTACCACTTATTGCTGCTGATCGTGATCAATTGGATAGTCATCGATCAGACGATGCAAAAAGTTTCCGTCGATATCGAACATCAAGATCTAGTAATGCATCAATGGTACATATTGGTAGGAAAGAAGCTAAAGAATTACATTCGTCTATTAAGAAAATGTACGACCACAGTCCACATGCTGTAAGATTTTTATTCGTGTTTTTTTTTCTTATTTAAAAAGAATAATCATTTGTTTTTCTATTAAATAAAAAAAAATAATAGATTTTTGTTGAATTGGATGAATTATTTACGGATGGTAATGATCGTGAATGGAAAGAAACAGCACGTTGGATAAAATATGAAGAAGATGTTGAAGAAGGTGTTGATCGTTGGGGTAAACCCCATGTTGCTTCATTAAGTTTTCATTCGTTATTGAATTTACGTAAATGTTTGGAAGAAGGTTTAGTTATATTAGATATGGAAGAATATGATTTACCAGCTATAGCCTATCGTGTATCAGAGGATTTATATAAAGAAGATTTAATTAGGGAAGATGATAAAGCGAAAATAATGCGAGCTTTATTATTACGACATAGACATGTTAATGAACATCATGATCGTGGCTTTAGATTTTCCAAAAAACATAGTTATGCATCTTTACAAGTAAGTTGAAACTATTTATTAGGAATTTAATTAATAATAATAATAATAATAATAATGTTATTGTTATTATTATTATTATTATTATTATTGAACAAATATATTCTCATCCATCATTATGTTCGTTGTAGACTTATAATGAAAAATAACGATCAACTATTAATAAAAAAGAAAAAAAAAATTCAATTTATATCATATTCTCATCTTTTAAGTGTTCCAGATAAGCTCTCATATTACCGAATAATGTTTGAAACAAAAGAAAAAAAATTATCTTTATTATAGTCGCCGGCAAAATTTTTTCTTAATAAAATTTCGTATTTTCACTTCTTTGCACTTTCCAAATGCCTTAAGATTCAAACTACATTTACGACTTGGTAAATGGGTAAATGGATATAATATAAACTTGGCTCTAATCTTATAGTAACAGTTTCCCATCTCTAGATAATTTTCGAAATGATAAAATGAATGGTCCCGATCTCAATTCACCCCAACCCCCACCCCACCCATATACCAGACGGTCTGTTCAATCTGATAAAGCCCAATATTTCCAAAAATACTGCAAATAAATAATTAAATATTGTATAAAGCGCTCACCTTAGAATGCCAACTGTTTAACGAAGGCTTAACAGAGGCTTAGGAGTTCCTAAACTAACCCAGTAACAATAAACAATGATTTTGAGCTATTGTCAATTTGCAGTTTTTTTGGAACTATTTTACTATATGTGAGGTTGAATGAAACACCCGGTATACTATCATTAAACTTACAATTAAATTGAATAGCAATTTTTTTTATTGGGTAAAAAATAAAAGTTAATTGAGAGTGTAACTTTCTAGATTTTGATAAATTCCTCCCTTATTAGTACAGACAAGGGTGATGTTCATTTAGAAGCCAATTATATTATTAGATGATGGATTTCAACCCTCAAACATCGAAAAAAAAATTGACAAACAAACAAACTTATAGACGATGACAATAAATATTTAGAATAATAAGAGAGCTTAAACTGGATTTCACTTCTACCTCTTACAGTTTCGTATCAACATAATAATTTTTGATAATGATCATTTTTCTAGTCATTATGGTTGGAAGAGGGTGTTAATTTGGATGCTAGGATGTTGGCCCGTTGTTCAATTTGTTCAACACAAGGACAACAACAATGTGCTTCACATGCACGCACTTGCGGTTTATCTTATCCACACGTAATGTCTACACGTGTGTTCTCTTTTAATCCAACCTGAATGTATTTAGTTTTCAACAACCAAACAAACAAAATAAACAACAAACCATTATTGTTACTTTATAGCTTTTTGCCTTAATTTTTGCTATTATTTCTTTTGTTTTTTATTATTGTTTCTGTTTAATTTTGTCTTTTCGACTCCAATATGGATTTGGATTTGAATTAATTTAAGTTGCAGCTTCTATGATGATTTTTTGCTTTTATTTATTAATTTTTTTTGAAATATAGAAATAAAGAAACTATGAAACAATTGGATAGTTTCTTTGATGATTTAATTGTATAATTTAATTGATTTTTTTTCTCCCTTCTGAATTTAGAATCTTCATGATACGGATAAAAGGAAGATTAGTTTTGCTGGTGATGGTACAACAATGAAAAATGGTATACAAATAGAACGTTTAATAAGTCCGGATAATCATGCAATTGTCGATATGAAAGAAGAAATTTATTCAACAACAAGTAATGAAGATGTACGTAAAGCACGTAATGATACAATATTGAAACGTATACCAGCTGGTGCACAATCATCTAGTATATTAGTTGGTCAAGTTGATTTCTTAGAACAACCAGCTATTGCATTTATACGTTTAGCTGAAGGTGTTATAATACCATCATTGATTGAAGTTAATATACCGGTCCGATTTATATTTATATTATTAGGACCGAAACGTGCTAATTTAGATTATCATGAAGTTGGTAGATCTATATCAACATTAATGGCAAATCAACATTTCCATAATATAGCTTATGGTGCTGATAATCGTAAAGCATTATTATCGGCAATTAATGAATTTCTAGATGATAGTATTGTTCTACCACCGGGTGATTGGGAACGGCAAGCTCTATTACCAATTGAAGAGATTAAAGCTAAAAGTGAGATGATACGTAAACGTAAAGAGAATGCAATAAAATCAGCTGCTGAAGCGGCTGCAGCACAACTAGATAAATTAAAAAAAACAGCAATAACGAAAAAAATTAGTAGTAATATAAGTTGTGTTGGTAGTGGTGGTGGTGGTGGTGATGGTGATGATGATGGTAAAAAACCGCCATATCCAAATCCATTAGAACGTACACGAAAACCATGGGGTGGTTTAATAAATGATTTGAAACGTCGCTATCCATATTTCAAAAGCGATATAATTGATGGTTTAAATGCACAATGTATGGCAGCTTCAATATTTATGTATTTTGCAGCATTATCAAGTGCAATAGCTTTTGGTGGTTTGATGGGTGATAAAACACATAATTCAATGGGCATATCTGAAACATTAGTATGTACATGCTTGTCTGGTATTATATTTGCAATATTATCAGGACAACCATTAGTTATATTAGGTAGTACAGGACCGTTATTATTATTTGATGAAAGTTTATATCAATTTTGTCAAACGAATAATATCGAATTTTTAACAACACGTCTTTATATTGGATTATGGTTGGGTGTTATCGGTTTAGTGGTTGCATGTTTAGAAGGCAGTGTTTTGGTTAAATTATTTACACGTTTCACAGAAGATATTTTCTCAGCTCTTATTGTTCTACTTTACATAATTGAAAGTGTTATGAAATTGTTTTTCGTTTATGGTAAACATCCGCTTTTATTCGATTATTGTGAATATGAAATGATGATCAGTTATAAAAATGATACATTCAATGATAATAATACATTTATTGATTTCAATCAAACAATTGCTACTGCATCAATCCATAATGATAATGATGATAAATTCATTGAAAAATTACCAATGGAAGATCTATTTGGTCCAATTAATCGACCTAATACAGCATTATTTTGTACAATATTAGCATTAGGCACTTTTGCTATTGCCTATTATTTGAAAATGTTCCGGAATAGTCAATTTTTAGGACGAAATGTAAGTATCGCAACAACAACAACAAAAATATGCATGGAATGTTAATTTTCATTGCTTTGTCCCTCAAATGAGGGAGCACTTGAATTCGAAATATCTTCAAACGCACATTCCAAAATTAATTATCATTCAATTTAATAAATTCTTGATTAAATTAAATTAAATTGAATATTTAATTGATTGATTTTAGGCGAGAAGAGCTCTTGGTGATTTTGGTGTACCAATAGCTATAGTAATTATGGTATTTATTGATTATATGATACCAGAAATTTATACAGAAAAATTAAATGTTCCTAAAGGATTGTCACCATCAAATCCTGAACAACGTGGTTGGTTTATATCACCGGATGGTACAAATCAACCATTACCAATATGGGTGATGTTTGCAGCTGTTATACCAGCAATGTTAGTTTATATTTTATTATTTATGGAAACCCATATATCCGAGTAAGTTTTGTTTTTTGTTGTCTGCTCTTGATCAATAAGAATTTTATAATTTTTGTAGATTGATTATCGATAAAAAAGAACGAAAATTGAAGAAAGGCAGCGGTTTCCATTTAGATATCGTTTTAATATGTTTAATAAATATAATTTGCGGTTTATTTGGTTTACCATGGATATGTGCAGCGACTGTACGTTCAATTGCTCATGTATCAGCATTAACTGTTATGTCACGTACACATGCTCCTGGTGAAAAACCGCATTTAATTGAAGTTAAAGAACAACGTATAACAGCATTAACTGTATCAATATTAATTGGTTTATCAGTTTTAATGGCACCATTATTAAGAAAAGTACCAATGTCTGTATTATTTGGTGTATTTTTATATATGGGTGTTGCATCAATTGATGGTATACAATTTTTTGATCGTATCAAATTATTATTTATGCCAGTCAAACATCATCCATCAACATCATATGTACGCCGGGTAAGTTGTATGTTTGATTTACCTACACAGTGTGTGTGTGTGTGTGTGTGTCTCGACAATGTAACTCCAAAAACTTTGTTATTTTGAATAGAACACCTGTATGACCTTTTTAACCGGAGACGGGCTGATATTCTAGTTTCAAGCTACACCACTGACACTCCGAGGTCCACGGTTAAAATCACCACCTCTTGCACCATCGACTTGTTCCTTTTCAACACAACAAAAACGGGGTCGTCAGTGCGCCACCAACGGCACTTTGCCATCATTCGCCTTCCTTTTCAACATAGCCTCCACCACAGATTCTTCCGGAAATCAAATGTATTTTGTTTATCATATTTGCTATGAAATTCTATCTCATTTACTTTAAATCTAAATTGAATTTCAAAAATATTGGTTTGTACCATTTTGCAAAGACCCAAATACAAATTTTTGTATCTCAACTCTATTCATATTGTTTGCTCTATAAAGTTCCACCGTCGAGGCTCACGCTGTATAATAATTATTATAATTCTTAAAATATAGGCAACACAATATACATTACAATAAGGGTTTTCCAAGTCTCCATATATTATTTATAATTAATTGATAACTGATAACAAATAGTCAATTACTGAAAGTAATTCATTTGAAAAACAACTTTTTCAAGGACTTTTGATAATTAATATCGTCTTTTTTTATATTTTTTAAATTTTCCATTCAAATAATTGTTTTTTTTATTGTTCAATAATTTTGTAGGTTTATTTAGAAATGACCAATTTAAAAACAATCTCAACCTACACATACATAAACAAATAAAAAACAAACGGGTTAAACAATAAAACCCACTTGGCTCTTGTAATCGACACATTATTTTCATATTTACTTTTTTTTTTCTCTTGTAAATCATGTCTAGATTTGGATAGAATTCGGTTTATTAAACCGGTTTTTTCTCTTTTTTTTTTATTAATGTTCTGGCCTATATTCGAACCAGGGGTTCTCATTCAAATAATTGACACTTCCTTGTTTATATACTGTCAAGACTAGAAAGCTCAATTGTTGCAATAGAATTATTATTCTAAATTGAATTTGATTCAATTATCGATAATTTAATGCTTTCATTAAACTTTTCTAAAGTAAATATGGATAGTCTAGGAAAAAAAAACAAAAAACTTTTGACGGTTATTCTATAAAATATTGAACCACATCCATTCATGGTTTTTGTTTGTTTGTTTTTTTTAAACTTGTTCCGACTGGTATAATTACCAGTCATTCAAGCATGATGATCAGGTTTGTCAATTAAAAAGGAAAGGAAAGAAAAGAAAGAAAAAAACGGAACATGAACCCATTGACCTGAGTGAGTTCTTTTATTCTGTCCAACTTCAATATTCTTTAAAAGGGTAACATTATTTTAAGGTGGTACCATTTCTAAAACTAAAAACAAAAGAAACGGTTATTGCTTAATTGTTTTGTTTGATCTAAAAAACGAACTACTTATCTAATTGGGTTTTTTTTTTAAATTAAAAGAAAATTTTTGAAGTTTTTTTTTATTTTTACATTTGTTTTCGATACATACATCATTATTAATAAAAATAATAATAAAAAATAAATGGCACATTGCATAAAAGCAGCATGTCCATGAAAAGACACTGTTATTTGTTTGTCTAAAGAGAAATAATAAGGAAACAATACTTTTGTTTTAAATAATTAATATTCAAATTGTCAATGTATAAATAAATAATCCCATCTAATTATAAATTTTTTTCTCGTCTATACATTTAAGTATATCGGCTGGCAAATTGAATGAAGAATGCGGAATATATATTTTAGTTTTTAGAAATGTGTCTTACGTATTGGCAGTTTTGGCATTAGAAATACAACAAAAAAGGACAATATTTCAACTATTTCATGTCTGTTATTCAATCTACGTATATTCCACCCCTTAAAGTGTCTTAAAACCTACAATAATAATAATAATATTTATAATTAATACACACGAGACTCATAATATTATTATAATGTTAAAATAGTCCTTTTTTCTTCTTCTCTTTTTTACCATCAACTGCCTCCCGACTACCTTCTAATGAACGTCGACGTAATTCCTCAACCGTTATTTGATTATCTTTCTCCCATTGTTCTTTTTCAATTTCGAATTGTCGCCGTTTCTCATCCAATTCTTTAGCTTGTTGTTCTAATTGTTTTTTAGTAGCTTCATGTCGTCTAGTCAATTCAATTTCACTATCTTTTAATTTTTGTTTTTTCTCACGTACTTTCATTTCAAATACTTGTTCCATTTCGGCTTCCATTTTTTTCATTTTCAAATCATGTTCACGTTTCTCCTCATCCATTTGGGCTAATGGATTTTTATTTGATATACGCGATGGTTTACCATCAACACCTAAACCGGCTAATTTACGACAACGATAATTTTCGTAATGTACATTATTTGTTACATCTTTCAAATCTTGTAAATGTGTACGTATTATCATATTGCGTAATGCAATAAAATCACAATGTTGTAAATTTTCAACTTCAGCAATACCCCATGGATATTTACGGCCACGTACTTTTTTACCATCAATTTCAATTACTGTATTCGAACCAACAACAGCGAATGGTACACGATCTTTTAACGATTTATTCAATTTATGTTCTTCATCATCTTCGGTTGTATCGGGGAATTCGTAGATTTTTATTTTATTTTGTGCTATTTCATTCAATATTTGCTTTTTAAATAATAAACATTCATCGGATGTTAATGTATCAGCTTTAGCAATCACAGGTATTATGTTGACTTTATCACATAAACGTTTCATAAATTCAATATCTAACGATTTCAATCCATGACCGGATGGTTGTATGAAATATAAACAACAATGTACACGTTGATCGGATGTTTGTTTACGTGTAACACGTGCCTCTGAATTCAAATAATCCTCATATTTTGATTCGATATATTCAATAATTGGCGACCAACAATTACTGTTATCAACGGCATCACCAAAACCAGGTGTATCGACCATTGTCAATAATAAATTAACACCATTCTCTTTCAACATAACACGTGTCGTTTCAACAGCTACAGTCTTTTTTAATCGTTGCGTTGGACCAGGATAATCAACTGGATTATAAATATCTGTTAAAAACATTGAATTTATTAATGTTGATTTACCTAAACCAGATTCACCAACTACCATTAATGTAAATTCGAAACCTTTTTTAACAGCTTTACGATACACTTGATTTGGTAAATTAGCAAAACCAACATAACCATCTAATTCCTTCAATTTAGGTCGTTCTTTAATTATTTCAGGTGTTGATTCTTTACTTGTATCATCTTTTAGTGAATCTGGTGGTGATGTTTTTAATAAAGGCTCTACTGATTTAATATCGATTTTATTCAATTTATTTGAATCTTTGATTGTGACTGTTTCTGTTGTTGGTGCTGTTGTTGTTGTTGTTGATGTAAAAAACATTTCACGTTTACTTTGTATAGTTGTTGTTGGTGTTGTAGTTGAATTATCGTTATTACTACCATTTGTCGATAATGTGCCATTTGTTGGACTTTGTTGATCCATAAATTTTTGTCGCATTGCTAACCGATCTAAACTTGATAAACGATATGAACCACCAATACTGTCCTTATCACGATCACGATTCAAACCACTACCAGCATTAAAGCTTGATGTATATTTTGGTAATGTTGGTGGTGGTGTTGGTTTATTTTCTGTATTACGATTCAATAATGCACTACTAGATGTATACATATAACTACTAGGCATTATATTTGGACGAGATTTGATTGTTGCTGTTGTTTGTGTGGGGGGAACTGGTTGAGCATTCACATTATTGGCACTCATTTTATTTATTTATCAATTCTTTTTTGTTTTTTTAATGATAAATTGAATTAAACCACCATTATAAACCATAAACACACACAAATTTCAATTGACTGCTAGTATATTTAGTTGGATTGTTCAAATTATTTGCAACCCCTCCAAAATAAAACAAAAAAAATTGGGGGAAAAAAACAACACAAAACGGAA
The DNA here is from genome assembly GCA_037414775.1 of Zonitis immaculata. Lineage (NCBI taxonomy): Eukaryota > Metazoa > Arthropoda > Insecta > Coleoptera > Meloidae > Zonitis > Zonitis immaculata. The sequence continues at coordinate 15,473 of JAZBGX010001391.1, forward strand.
TGGATGAGTAATGTTTGATTGGTCAGCCACGCCCGTAACAGCGTCCTTTTCTTTATAATCACCTACAAATTTCTAAATTAATTATCAATTTTTATCAATTAACATTATTTTAATTTACCAAAATTTAATTGAATTCACACAATAACTAACGTAATTTTATATAATTCAGTTGAACAAAAAGAAATTTTAACCGGTTTAAACACATCAACGTACTCAACTTTATAATATTTGGTTGTCTTGTTGATACCAGCAGATGGCGAAACGATCGTCCCCCCTTCTTACCTTCGAACTAAACCAGTATTACTAAAACTAAACGTTATCAATTGGAATTTTATCAAATTAACAACCATATAAATGTTGATATTTGATAATTTATGTAGAATATGGAATTTTATTTAAATTATAACTATTTTTTTAATAGAAATTTTTGATATTTACGAATTTATTTGACGGTTTTCAATTGATTGTTTGACGACTACCGTTTGTGAATCATATACTTGGTAGTAGGGGTGTGTTTGAATCCTGGAATAGTGGGGGATAGAGAAACATGAAAATTACAATCGTCCAAATAAAATATTCAACATAACATTTTGTTTATTTATTTTTTCAATTATTTATAATAATTTTTCGATAGGGAAAATGCCGGTACATTTCTAAATTATAATAATTCCACTATTTTTCAACTTGTGTGTTATCAGTTGCGCATTTATGGTTAAACGTAAACACACGCATACAGAAATAATAATAATAATAATAATAATAATGATAATATTGAATCGATAATGAAAGCACGTACGTTTTTCTTTTGAAATAATAGAGAAGGCAATAGCAATACTAATTTATTTTTGTTTTAATTTTTTTTTTATCTATCAACATTATGATATGTTTCGAATTTTTATTTATTATTAATGATAATACCGTATTTTATCATTTGTTTTTCTCCAAATTAATTTAAATAGTTGTGATAATTGAAAAAAATTGATTGATTTCGAAAAATTATCTGTTCAACTAGAATTAGCCGTAGGTCATTGGATTTTGAATTTTTTTATTGAACAAAAAACAAGACGCCGACGATTACTAGATTTGAAATTTTGCAAGGAAAAAAAAAACAAATGGCGAACAACGAATTTTTATAATTTTGCTCAATTGTTTTCTTTTATAATTTTGAAAATAATTTGAATTATATGGAGAAAGGTCAATTGAGATGTGAGGGATTTAATTTAATGATTTATCGTCTGGCGATTGATTCATATATTTATATAAATATATATTTTTTTTAGTTAACCTAATATGTGTAAAATTTGATAAGATTAATTATAATTATTATCATTATAATGATTCCATTTTCCATGGCATTTAATAACAATTATCAACATTGCAAATGATAACCTTTGAAATAAGATCAGTAATTGCTGTCTTTTGTTTCAAAAGTTGAAATAAAAAGACTTGCTGGGAGTCTTTACAACTAAAACGTTTGAACATGTCTACTTCTTGAAGTTGAATTTTCACTTTCCATTTTAGTAAAGCAGTTGATTTTGATGACAATGTTACGTGGAAAAGCCGCAAATAAGCATCTACAGTCGATGATATAATTGAATTAATTGGAAAAACAACCAATATTGATATTTGTGAGGAATCAAAATGTAGACCTTTAAAAATCACATCTAGAGCTCAAATATCGGTTAGTTTGGGCAAAATCGAAACATACATGAATCATGGAAGGAAAGATTGGTTAATTGAGTAATATTTTCAGTTGAATCAAACTATGCATGGGTGATAATCGTATACGAACAAAATTCAAGGCATTTTTTATAAGGACTGTATTAGACCGTCGTACTGTAAATCTCCCAAAGGGCATAATGGTTTGGATATATAGGTTTAGGAAATTTTCGGTTCGTTGACGTACGAGATCAGAAAATTTTAGTAGAAAGTCTTCCTAATTATATCTTTAAATTGGTGCTTCTTGCTATATGGCAAAATCAACTGATGTTGATTTGGGCTTAAAGATACGATTGTACTGTCTTGGCCCGCAAACAGTCCAGATCTTGATGTCATTGAAAAAGTGTGGCACAACTTAATTAATACCAAATTCAAAAAACAGACTGTATTATTAGAGTTGAAGAAGTCTGGAAGTTATGTAATCCTAAATTATGTTGCTTATCAGTAAACACTGTACCTGCAAAAATTAAGGCAGTAATTAAAATAAAGGGGGGGATGTCAACCCGTATACAAATTGAACAGAAAACGTTAGTTGCCCGATTATTCAGTTGTTAGGGCTCGTATTCATTTGAAATGAATATCAAATTAGGAAATATATTCCAAAGATTATCATTATTATCACAAAAAAAAGATACATTTATTGGTAAATTACTGACAATGAGATAATAATTGTAGTTTTTGTTTTGTTTTGTTTTTCAGGTGAAAACCGCAAAAATGCACCTCTTCACTCTTATCCAATTGATGTGTCTTGTTATACTATGGATTGTAAAATCAACAAAAGCATCTCTAGCATTTCCATTCTTTTTAATATTAATGGTACCGTTAAGGGCCTATTTGACACGTATATTTTCAACAAGAGAATTACGAGCCGTAAGTATCATAAACAAAAAAAAAAAACACCTATCTCTATGATAAGATAGCAACACTAATATTTAATTATTATTTTAATAAAATTATTTAACGATAAATGTAAATTATAAGTTATCTTGGATTCATTCAATTCATTTGATTATTGAAAGAATAATCGTTTTTATTAGAACATCGAACTCGAAATTATTCGAAACCAAGGTTTCCGTTTGCCCTTGTATTCAAACTTTATATTTATATTATGAAAGTATTTGTGTTTTTATAATAAGCCACATATCATATTTTCGTTTTAAATTCGATATTTTCTATATTGCTCAGTTTACATAAAAATCATCTACAATTACAATTGTTCCCCTTTTATTTTTATTCGTTTATTGTAAATTATTTATGTTTTTCCCCTCGATTTTATCTATAAACAAAAGTTACAATGAACCCTCTTTTGGAGTGATTTTTCTTTTTTTTCTTCTGAAATTTCGTTTGTCAACGACTTTATAAAAATAGCATGTATGTAGTATGTTTTTTGTTTATACTATACTCGTTATAGAGAGTCATTCCGGACATTCCTATTAAGTACAACCAAACATTATTACGATAAATTTTTCACCAAATAAAGTAATACAGTTATATAACGACGTGGAAATATTTAAATAAATTATTATTTAAAAAGAAAGAACTGAATTATAGAATCTAAAAATAGTTCTCCCCTTTAAAATAGAATTT
>JAZBGX010001393.1:0-13724 GCA_037414775.1 Zonitis immaculata
ATATAAGTTTTTATTATTTTTTGGATTAATGAAACTTATTCCTATGAATAATAAGATCCAAGTGGATTCGGCTCCTCCACCAAATTTAAGTCTAGTTAAATAGAAAATTGAATGCTATACTTATAAAGCATTTGGTAATGATGTTTAAATTGAGAAATATGTAAATAAATTGAAATAAAAAATGCCGAACCTAGAATTGAAGCTGAAATGGGAGTTACATAACTAAAGGTGGCGATATAAAAAATAATTTTACAAAAAAAAAAAACAATTTCCCAGAAGGCAAAAATAATCGTTTGTCGAATATAGATTGCCGATTTCGGTAAATGTGTAGTAACCGGTACCGTGTAGTTTTGGTCTTACATTTCTGCAGGACCAAGACTATACACTTCGAGCGATTCAACAACAATTTTTCTAATCATTTTTCATAGCTTTCACATTCTATTGGTTTTTTTTCGATTTCTATTTTGTCATCTATAGCACTTCTGTCTATCTTATTCTTTATTCTGTCTCTCTTTTTTCATTTTCTAAACTCTGTTGTTATGCTTTATTTATTTTTCTTGTGTATTTTTCAATATTGATAATGCTTTTCATCTTTTCCTGCATTGCATACCTAATTCTCTAAATCACATTAGTCTCATTTCTACAGTTCTATTTTTTATTTTTCTTCAAATTATTGCCTCATCTTATTAAATTTAGATTAGAGCCAAAAACAGATAGTTTTGCATTCTTGTGTAATGTTGGCATAGAGAATAGGAAACAATAAGTGATCGATTCGAAACACTAATTAGTAATTTTTGGTAATTCTGAGTAGAAGGCGATAATTAAGATATTTTTAGTACTAATACAGCTAATAACGATCATATCTTCAACAAATAATAATAATCGCTGGGTATGTCTTTGTAATTTGAATAAACCGAAGGGTTTGATAATAATAATGATTTGTTTGAGGCAAACAATAGAGGAATTTATGATTTTATACTCGATTTAATATTTATGTATACAGAATAATATACGGAAATGCAATGGCGCGTGCTTTCAGGTCTCAGCCGTCATAGTCGACATCAAGATTCTAAAGAATTCTGGACAAAGATTTACCATGGTCGTTTGCTTTATATTAAATAAAATCATGGTTTATCACAATAAAATTACAGCATTTTAATATAAAATTCAATATAAAAGTTCCTAGTTATTTTATGATGGTATAAGACATCCTTTTATATTTGATGTATGATGTATTTACAATGGAAAGCTGCACAGACGGACTGTTACACAAGAAAACCAAAAAGACCAGGTGTTTTTTCTCCTTATATTGATTGGGCATTGCCATAGTTTTGTGATGAAAGCTGAGGAAAATTTCCGTACAAAAGACATAATATTCGGATTATAAAGGAATATAGAACGAAACAAGATCAAATAATGAACAACAAATAATAGTAATAAGAGAAACAAAGATAGATAGAGATATATATAGAAATCTTGTAACAATTCTATATAGTTCCGCATCAGGAAGCGTCAATGATCGTCTCTCTTTTTGACAAGAGGGTGATTTGGCTGTGTTACCCGTTTTTGTTCCCTCAAAAAAAAAAATTTTCCGTGAGATTTTCCATCATTACAATCAAAATAATAGAGTTTTTTCTTTTCTTTTTAATGTTAATAAAATTTCTCACTTGACTTACTTCTATGAAAAATTCTATAACTAGTTAGTTAGTTAGTTAGTTAGTTAGTGGGGTTTTGTAGTTGTGATATTAATAAATAGTTAAATGGTAACAAATATCTTTTTATATACAAATTATTTGACTGATATTATTGTTAGGAATCTGTAAATACACGCCCTAAAGTGGCCCATCAATTACGCTTATTACCAACAATTGTTGAGACATACCTCATGCGGTCTAAAGAATGTAGGTACTTGTATAACTCCTAGACAAGTTTTCGTTTGTACCCATCAAAAAAAAAAAATGTAACAAAACGTTCATATATAGAAATAAGGGTTGAAAACGACTACCATCCGTACAGCCCTCATACTTAATAACCAAACAGAGATAAGCCGTATAATAACCCTCCACTTGCATCCGATAAATTATTATTATCACCATTCATCAAATATCAATCTTATCAGATTTTGCTCATTTATTTATTTATTTATTTATTATTAATCGAAATACATAAATGGTACGAGATTCTAAAGACCGGAAATTTCAAAAAAATACGATTTTACGTATCTTATTATTATTATTATTATTATTTTAGTTCGCGCCATTTAATGCCAAAAATCGCGGGCTTTTTACTTGCATCATTATTATTTTTTTTGGACAAGGTCGATATGTATGTATAAGTGGGGGGATATATTTAGGGGTAATCCCTTGCTTGTTGGTTTACTGGTATGTGTCTGTGGCCTTATTGCAATACAACAAAAGGGGGTGCTGGAGGGTTCCAAATGTAGACAACACTAACACGAGGTCGAGAGCCTATAGGTAACTCAGGTAAAAAGCAAACGGCGCGCAGACACTTGCCGGATGGGTTCGCGCTAACTTCGAGCCTTCAACTATTATTATTCTCTTGCATTAATAATGTGTTTATCAGTGATTACAAGTGATTGATTCTAGTGTAATAAAACGAAAATATTGAGATTCATTTGAAAAAGTGCATTATGTTTTGGTGAGTTCCAATAATAAACCATAAATTAATTGTATTTATTCCAAATATCCATCGTTTGTCTTAATTAAAAAAATATATACATATAATCTTTGAAATTCGATTGATAGGTGCTAATAGATGATATTTTTTTCATTAATATTAATTGTTAAATTTTGTTAGAAATCCAAGTTTACTTATTTTAAGAAACATCTATAATAACTTAATTTTAGAAATAGAATGATTAACGTGTGGTCTTAATATAGAAAACAACATAAATTATATAAAGCAATTGAATGAATAATTAATTATTCATCCGTTAAAATTTCACAATTCGTAGTTTGATTTAAATAATAAACTTTTAATTTTATCAAATTTGCTGCCTGATTAAAAATCGACATGTATAGTTTGTCATTTGAAAACTTTACAAAATATAGAATCACTCTAAAACTTAAGTACGGTCTGAGTAATTCAAAATTACCTATTATAAGTTTTGATTTGCGGATTATATATCATCTCTAATATCCCATCTCTAATGTAATCAGCACCAATAGCATTGAGGTGAGCAGTAAAATTGATTAACTAAAAGATCGGTCAACATAAAAAAAACTTCAGTCTAATATTATATTATCTTCAATATACCATCTCTACTTTTATCAATGTCAAGACATCAACTATTTCGGTTAATATTAAAGATGGTTTGATTTAGAGGCGAAACTGATATAGTTCGTTACACATCAAATGATCCATCGACAGAATTTGTGACGCGCCACCTAGTTTGGAATGTTGCAACTTTCCTATTGTGGGTACTTATGCAGTTTTCTTTTGTGGAAGCAAGCGCTGTTGAACTAAATCTAATTGGCTTGAATGTTTTGTTAATAAATAACGATGAGCAAAAGTGATTGTTTTACTAGACAACTAGTATAGGAGCGTCAAAAATTCTGTTAATGTAAGCAACGTGCATCATTTGATATGCAACGTACTATAATACTTTTGATTGGATGTGTTGTCCTGTTTCTATTGCATAATTCAATTTATCATTAAGATAAAGTTATTAATTTTGGGCAAATTTTTTTTTTTTGGAAAATCATTTTCAACTGATTTAATTATTATGATATTTTCTGAATTTTGCGACATCAAATCTTCAATATTTGTTTTTTCTTTCAATATGGACCAATTGTAAAATCTGTGAAATAAGATTAGACCCTTTATAATATAATCAGGATTTTCCTATAATCTCCTATGTGTAAAAATTATATTTAACCAACATATCACTCAATGAAAGAGGTTAGAAAAAAAAAACAACCCTCATTTATTATTATTGACTCAGTAACCGTGAAGAATTTATTATTAAAAAATGTAATCATAAAATTAATTTGCTTGAACTAATTCATTTATTTAATTAATTAATTGAATATAATAATATAAGTTAATTAAAATATAATGTTTCCCACAGTTCTATTTTTCGTTATTATAGTAAATCATTTAAGATGGGTATATAGAGTTAGAATTTTAGAAAGGAAAAAAAAGGTCAAAACTATTCCCCTACATCATACCAAAACTTTTCCCATAACGTTTTCTGACCGGCAGGTTTCCTTCACGGGACCCTTCATCGAAACAACAACAACAACAACAATATAAAGGAGGCCCGTTCTGAGAATGGAAAAGTTTCATAGATTTTTTTTAAATCTAGTTTTGATTGATTAAAGGGGAAATTATTCGATACAAAAAACAAATGACAATGTTTTCTTGTAATTAGAATTTGAAGATCGCTTTTATTTACGAAATTGAATTTGAGACTTGTATATCAGTGTCACATTTGAATTTGAATCGATCGGGAACAATTGTTCCAGATTTTCATTAAATTCCGACCCCTTATAATTCGATGTTGTGATCTGAAATTCCAATACAGAAAACGTTATAGGTATATATACCTATATACTTATTATTTCGTGAGAAACTGATTGGTTTTTATATATAGAAAATATTCATATACGATATATTGTAGTATTGTTGTGTGTTATTTAAAATTAGATCATGCATTGTTAATAAACGAGGGTAAGAAGGTTAGGTCAGGTTTGGGCTAGACGAGTCCTATCACCTGGTGTATGCCACCGCTTTTTATTCGCCCTTACGGAAGTCGCCCTCCTATAAGATCTTTTATTGCATATAGACACACACACACATTTGTGCCAAAGATCGGAGGCTGTTTCCATGTTAGAAATAAACGAAACATTCCAAAAAAAAAACAAAATAACCGACCTGAATTGAAAAATTCTTCTATATCTATATCTATACGGTTATTATTGTTACGGATAACTATACCAGATTTCCGTTATAACGCTAAGTCATCGATACTTATTGTACATACATAGACTTCCTGCTTGAATTATTATAACTATTTCCATATGTCCTTGCGTGAAATTTATTCTAACGTTAAAATCGACGATAAGAGATCGTAAATTTTTTTCTAAAACAAAAGGGTAAAATTAAATAATATTGAATTAAAAAAATAAATAAAAAATACCACTCATACTTATACAATTTTTAATTTTGATTAAAGTGAAACGATGAATATAAATTTCGGGGGTGAATTTGATTAAAATCACTATTTTATTAAAAAAATAAATGAATTTAGCTTAATATTCATATTGACATATGGCACTTAACGTTTTTAAATAATTTTCCCTGTTTTTATGTAATATAAATCGCCGAAATTTACATGTTATGGTCAGTGACCATGGCATATGGTATTATGCTTCTGTGTTTTTTTATTTTTATTATTCCTATGGACACGTGCTATAGTTTATTACAACTGGACAATAAACTACTAATTGTAAAAATATCCAAACATTTTTAGAATCTAGAGATTTTATGTCAACGTGTTGCATTAACTTTAATTTTCCATCATTAACACTTTATCTAAAACTATGCGATTGATATTTGTAGCTCGATTTTTGCATTAAAGCTCGAAAAAAATGCAAATTTTAGTCGAATATCAAGGATTTTCTCATAATAAAATTACTTATCACCCTCGATCTGAATAATTTCTGCTAATTTAAAGCATAATTTCTGTTTTAATCAGTAAATAATTCCCAACGCAATATTTACACCCCATAAAGATGACAAACCGTATAAGTATATACGCATATAAGAAAATTGTTGTGTTTTTTTGTTTGTTGAATTTTGAATATTTAAATTTTGTGTCCTCCTGACATGTGGAAGACGTTGAAAAACACACACGTGGTCTAATACGTTGGAATATTTGGAAATTAAAAAGTGAATATTTAATTTATTAAAGGTAACTATCTATTATTCCTATATTTTTCCTTGTTCATTCGTCTTCCTTGTTCTTCTTTGTTTTTTTTCTCGAAATCTACTCAGTCGAAGTCTAAAATAGATTTGCCAGAAAAAGGGTTTATAGTTTTTAGTTCTCCATCTTACTATAAATATCATGCGAGCAATATGGAATCTAGAAACATTAGATTCGAAATCATTGATCTCTCAGTCTTGGTTTTCTAACATCATTGTCTTTTATCTTCATTTTGTTTTCTTTATTCTCTTCTTCAGAGTCTTCCTACACTTTCTCTTTTCCAAGCAATCACTTCTTTCTCTTCCAGATTCGCCTCTCACACAAAAGTAATGATGATGAGATATTTCTAGTGACCGCAAAAATATAAAAAAAATAATAGGGTCAATGTCTACTGAAGAAATACATACCGACTTGGAGGAAACATTGAGGGACAATGCTCTTCCAGATACCACAGTTGCGAGGTGGCTTAAGGAATGGAAGAAGACAAGCATCGCACAGGATGACTATCCACGTCCTATATTAGTAAAAATGTAAAAAGAGTCTAACTACGAAGACCAAAAAAAAGATTGTAGAAAATCATCAAAGAAAAAGACGAGGCAAACTGTATGCTGGAGTGTGGTTTCACTAGGACAATGCACCCACACACAAAGCCAAGGTTGCTATAGCGCCATTCGTGAAGAAAATTCGAATTATTTGAGCTCCCATCCTAATTTCCAGATCAAGCTCTCAGAGACTTATATCTGTGTTTTCAGCTTAAGGAGGTGATGGTTGCTGTAGAAGCATTTAAGGAGAGTCAAAATAAATGTTTCTTTTCAAAAGAAATTCGTGCTTTGGAAAGAAGATAAATTAATAAACATCGTGCTTTATATCGACTATCATTAGTTTCGGATCATCCTTCGTAGTCTACTTGATTTCTCGTACGCATCTTCTTCTATTCTTTTCTTTTTCTGATCTTACTTCGTCTTTTCATTTCTCACGCTCTACGTAGATCAAACCGATACGATATCCAAAGGACTAAGGATTTATAGGAGTTGAAGCAAATTATTGCACTCGAATTCTTTTTAAAATTTCTATTCCAAAAATGTTGGGGCGGACGTGTGTGTATAGATTAAATATTTTATAATTTAAAAGGTGCAGCTGATTTACAGTCAATTCAACAATATAACTAGAAAAAGCACCTGCTATTTCAGTTTATATCGAATTTAAATACAATTATACCAGATACAAAAGGGGTTGAAAGTTTCAAATGGTTCTCATTAAATCAAATTGACAGGTTCAACAAAACGCCCATTCCATAATAATTTCTCTGTTTTTTTTTTTAATAAATATAAAAATTTAACCATTAATTATCCAAAACAAATGAACAATGTTGATGGATTTAATTTTATAGAAATTAGAGACAGGTGATCCAATTTGAGTACACCTGTTCTTATTATTTGCAATTAAATTTAAATAAGTTGTGTGTTTTGTTTTTTTTTTAGAGCTAGCGCCATGCTGAAGTGGACTGTAATGGCACGACGGGAGGCTGAAAAGTCTGAACCGTTGCGCCGCCGATCGGCTACAACAGCAACAACAAACATTGACGATGAATTTACACCGAAAATAAAAGCGAAACGTCGGCGTTCTAGTACGAATCGACATTCAAACATAGCGAAACGTTCAAATATTTTGAATAGTAATAGTTTAGATTTAGATCTGGATAAAGAAAATCAATTTACATCGACACCAATCAAATCATATGATGATCATTACCAATGTGATGTTCTAAGGGATGTTGGTAACTTGACACCGAACGATACGAATATTAGACGAACGAAGAAATCGAAAAAAAATCAAAATTCATCTAGAAAGAAAAATTTAGATTTAAAACAAATCAATTATTTCCGACATTATGAAACAGTTGATTCACATATAAAAGGTATATCACCAGAACAATTACAACAGAATTGCAATCATGGTATTAAACGACGTATAAACGATCTTTATGCACCAACATTACCGACATTTGGTATTGAATATTCACCCTGTATAATGCCTGGCTTGATGACATTGAATTCTAGTCATTTGAAAGAAACACCATTAAGTAAATTCTTATTGAAATCAACCAATGATGGTGATGATAATATTATAAAACGACCGAAAATTGATCATGTTAATGATTTTCTGAATCAAATCACAACAATACAATCACCAGAAGATGATAATAAAATGGGATTTGAAGTGAAATCGAATCGTAAAAGCCAAAAGGGAATTGATGAAGTTACAGTTACACCTCTAGTCAGAAAATTTGTCGATTTACGTTTTAGTCAAATTAAATCGAATGATTCATCATTAATCAATGATTTATCATTAGAACAAATTGTCGATGCTATTTTGGAATCGTCACCAAAGCCCAATAATAATTGTAATACAAGTACGATTGTTAATGTTGATTCAATTAATGATACTAATCGATTGAATGATGAAAATTTGATGATTATTGAAAATGATGGTATAAGTTCAGATTCTGGTTTTAAAAGTACAACAACTGACCATTCCCAACGACTGGCTGTTCATTTTAGTTGTCGACAATGTGATAAAAATAATCCAATTTGTTGTGATAAAACAATTATTAATATTAACGAAACATTTAATGAACGTTCAGTTGATGTTTGTTTGCAATCAAAAAAACGTTCATTATCAATATCACCAATTAATAATAATAATGGTGATGATGATGATAGTAATTTTACATTGAAACGACAACGTTGTATCCGTCGACGTAAAGTTGAAGATGATCATAAGATTTTATCGAATCAAAAAACAAATATCAATAATAATAATAATAATAAGAATGATGATACGTTTGATGCAACAACAATATCAGGTAAAATATCGGATTATAATAAGAGCACACCAAATAAAGAATTACCAGATCGTACATTGATTTATCAAACACCAGTTGATACGACGAACCGCCGCTTTCGTAGATGTTTATTATTCGAGTCACCAACATCATTCTCAGAAAGTGCATCTGCCACCAATTGCAGTATAGGGGAAGTACGAGGATCAATGGATTTGAATATACGTTGTGATGATAATACAATTAATGTTAATGGTAAAAATTGTTCAAAGTTCATCAATAATTTTTAATTCAATTTTTTTAAATTTATTTTGAATTTTAGTGATCCGTTGTAGAGATCTTTATCGGCCTAATGGTAAACAAATTAACGCTTATGTTAAGGTGAGAATGATTTATATATATTTTTTTTTTCCTATAACACTCTCACAAATCAACACCCACCTACATATAATTTCGGATTATTATAATAATAACTATATTTTTATAAAAATCAACCAAACAGATGGTAACTACATTATATTATATATTGGAATCCATTTAATAGGACCGTTAGCGGAAATAACAAATGTTTAATTGATATTTAAAAACGTAGATTTCCGGTTTTAGGTGATGATATTTACTCTAATTTCAGTCCAAAGTGATAATAAAAGTTTTCAAATTTCCGAACGACTCGAGCCCTAATTTATCCTAAAATATTTGACAAATCAAAAGTAACTGAGCTTTATGGCTCAGAATTTGTTCAAAACTCTTTTGTTTTCGTAAGCTGAAGTTATACAAGTTGGATTTCTCTTGAATGCAAGTCTATCCTCAATTTCAAGGCGACTTAAATCTATTTGACGATAACGATTGACAATTTTTTACCTCCAATTTCCCGATTGAAGAAACTTTACTGGTGAATTTTATTAAATTTCTACAAAGCATTGATTGACTAAAAAAAATCAAACAATTGTGAAAAATTTAATATAGTTTTATTTTGGATTTAGAATCATTATAGTACGTTCCATGCTAAATGATCAACGTCGCGTATATCAGCAGAATTTGTAACGTCCCTATATATACTAATTGTCTGGTCGCTGCTGTATCTACATATAAATAAAACAGTTACTCTTGCTTATCGTCAATTGTTAACAAAACATTTAAGCCACACAATATTCCGTGAACTAATAATATTTAGATTATCTGCACTCCTTTCCGCAAGACAAAAGCTCTTAAGTAGCTATGATAGAAGAATATTACTTAATTCCGGAATTCCGGCCTAGTAGGCGAGGTTATAAATTCTGTCGATCTAATATCCAATGTGCGGATCATTCGTGGTGAAACGTACTATAACAGCATTTCTGCTGGAATAATTTATCAAAAAATGTCTGAAAATAAAAACAACATTAGATGATAATTTCGTGTGTCTGCATTGTTTGGAAAACAATTTCCATAATAATAATAATTTGTAGAAATTTTTTATTGATAAAAATCATCCAATTTTCTTTTTAAAAATCTCATATTGTCTTGACAGAAGAAGATCTAATCTTATTTTCTATTGAGTTTTATGAAATGTGGAACATTTCAGCTTCTATTTTTCTACGAAAAAAAAAGAAGATTCTATAATTGAAATAAAAAATTAATTACGAATTAGTTAGAAGTCAATAAATATTTTATTCCAACAATATAGGAAAATCGATTTGGTTTTAAATTAAAATACTTTTATAGCTGAAAATAATTGGAATTTCTCTTGAATATATTTGAAGACGATTTAAATAATGATAGTCTGATAAAAAAAAAAATAAAAAAAATTAAACAAAATTGAGTATCCTTTCCAAACTCCACATTGTTATTTATTTTTAGATTAGGTAATAAAAAAATTACTCCTTCAAACGATAAAAATAATAATCCTTGAGGAGAATATTCCCAAAATTCAATTTGAATATTTATTCATTTTTCCAGTAATTTAATAATAATAAGAATTTTTCTTATAATAACAGGAAGTTTCTGTTAGAAAAAGAAAAAAATTGCCGCCTAAATCTCAACGTTTTCTATTGTTGTTGCAATTGCACATGTTGCACCCTTGATCCTGTTATCCCTCCTTAAAATGAAAACTCGTTCTTTTCATATTAAATTTTTCAAAAAAAATATATATCTATACACATTACACATATGCAATTTTACAAATGCATTCAATTTCAAATTATCTAAAAAAAAATAAAATAAAACCACTTGATAATAATGAAACTATATTGTTGCTATTATTTACTGATAGAGAGTTGAAAGGATACTGTTTGATATGATTTTGTATTGGATAGGAGGTTTGTACGGCCAGTAGGGCATATAAGGGAAATATTTCGGTCGATATCATTTGGTTGCGTCATTGGTGTTTGCCACGTCATCATGACGATATCCTGATGCAGAGGATCTTTATATACGCTGCAGATGACCGTTATAGAATAACAACAATATTAAAAATTATCAATTATCATCAACCAAATCGAATCTTATTCATTAAAAAAAAAATAATAATAATAGAAAATAAATCTAATCTGTAATCTCATAAATATGATGACGAAGATCGTGCCAAATATTTTGAAACGGATCCAACATCTTGAAATAAAATTATTTTATCATCAATTCATTTTTCCAATAATGTTTCAGGTAGCTGTTAATGATCGAAATGGTGATAATCGTCGAAGATTTAATGGTTTATTACAACGTACACCAGTCCAATCGGATTCGAGCAAACCATTTTTCAATCATACATTCCAATTTCAAATTGATTTGAATAAACGTATCATTATTGAAGTTTGGCATCGGGAGCGTACAACAAGGTATACATATATATATTTTTTTTGAACACATTTTTGAGGGGCACATCTGAGTCGATGATAATAAGATTAATAAAGTTACAATATAGATGATGATTAAATTATTAAAGGCTAGAATAACCATTCAAAATTGCCTTAATAATTGAGCAACCCTAGTGATATTGGGTTAACATATGCTATTTGGTCATGTAATTTTAATAATTTTGGAATAATACTGTTATAGTTTTGTTTTTCATTACAACTATTCGACTCTCTCTCTATATCTATATATACATGTATATTGTGGTGGTTTGTGTTTCTTTTTTCAATTTATTTATTCATTTTTTTTTTTGGTTTGTTACACATTATGCGCAAAATCCA
Organism: Zonitis immaculata; assembly: GCA_037414775.1. Taxonomy (NCBI): domain Eukaryota; kingdom Metazoa; phylum Arthropoda; class Insecta; order Coleoptera; family Meloidae; genus Zonitis; species Zonitis immaculata. The sequence continues at coordinate 11,960 of JAZBGX010001393.1, forward strand.
CCCTCTATATCTGGATCGATGTCTGGGTATTATTCTTTTGCCAGACAATCTATCCAGGAGCATGTGCACTGTCTTTCTCTATTAAAAACAACTGTATGAACTGACTAAGATAGAAACGTATATTGAGGCGTGGTGGAAATTTTATATGGAAATAATATTTCGTCGACATAGCCGGACCTAGAGAGCCTCCTGCCTGACTCTCACTCGATGACCTCCTGCTGTAATCAACGCTCCCATGACATTTTTTTTTACGTTGGTACAATTTTCCATATTTTTATCAATACGAATAATTATAATACGGTCTCGGGGCTTCGTGAGTGATTGTGAAATTTGTTATTAGAAGTGAAACAATTCATTAATTTAAAATTGATGTTATTAGAATAAATTAGAAAATTATTTCAAGTGCCGCATTCGAATTTTCGCAATTAAAAATTAAACCTAAAAATGATAAATAAATGTTTAAAATTTTCTGAAATCTTCAAAATAATCATTGAACTATATTTTCGAGATATTACCATGGTATGCGGTATTTAAATTAAATGGAAAAAGTAAGTGTCAAATAGATTTTCCTGCAATAATATTATCTTCAAATATTAATCAATTCAAATATGTTTATCATGAAAACCACAAGTTCCATAATATGTAATAATAATAATGATAATAATAATAGTTCGCAATTATATACAGATGTACCGATTTGTAATAGAAACCTACCCTTATTTGTGGTAAATATCAGCTGTTTTCGATTTTCGGGGATAGTGAAACAACTGCACTGCACCACCAATGAAACTCGATTTTGATCATTGGTTGATTATTGGAATTATTTAGAAAAAAATCACAATCTATATGTGATATATCTATATATTATTCATACACGTGTTTTGTTCGATTTAATAATAGCATGCGGGTGGTCAATTCACTAAGGGTGTATTGTAATTTGTTGAGGTTTATATATTGATTATTACATTTCAATTATATTCACAATTTAAGGGTTGTTTTTTTTTATTTTTTTATTTAATCTCCTATCGAATCTAATTATGTATTGTTTTCTTTTTGCAGAACAAGCGAATTTTTGGGGTGTATGTCTTTTGATGCTCGACATGCTTTTAAGAAGGTAAGGTAGATAACTTTCAACCACAAAGCAAATTGTCGCCAAGTCTTTGACCCGTGACGTTCATGAACCATAGACGACAATTTTCTATTCAAAATCTGATAATTCTCATGTTATATCAGAAACAAACGACATGGGAATTAAGCATTTTAAGAAAGTATTATAAAGGACAACAAAACAACGGTTTTTAATATTCTTTTGTTCTCTATACTTTTTCATATTTAAATAATTTATTTTAATATCGAATATTCAGCCAGCTGATAAAACTGTCCTATGGGAAATCGTCTAAAAATTTCGAATTCTCACTCTTGAAAATGAGAATTTCAATAATTTCACATTTAAAAAAGTAAAATTCCAACTATATCGCCAGAAAGAAAAGGAAGAATCGATACGAAGCACAATATTCTAATTTTCTATACCTATACGGAATTATTGCGTTTTGATCATGTTTCAATAATAACGTTTATATTTTATTAACAATATTAATGTCGTATTTTCGGTTGTTATTGATTGATTTTCCAATAACTGTACCAATAGGAAACAGTTTCACAGCATTTTCTATAAAAGTAATCAGTGATTCCCAAACTGTTATTTAATTTTCGAATAAAATTAAAGAATATTTTATTTCGATTCCGCACTTCAAATAAACTTATT
>JAZBGX010001394.1:0-18753 GCA_037414775.1 Zonitis immaculata
AGCATTAATGCAAAATCGTGGAAAAAGCATATAATAACGAAAATCCCTTTACTATATATAGTCCTTTGAATATAATTTTTTTTTATTTCAAATACCAGTTTAGAATATTAATCAAGCGGTTTTTTTTCGTCTTCTCTATTATTATATTCGGGTAGAGACCGGTCGTTTATGCTATAATGCAACTATTGAAATGTAGATTTAGACCTTAATACTTGTTAAATACTTGATACAATTTTAGCATAAAATTATATATTGTGGGATGTGAATATAGGTTTTATTTTACTGAAAGTTGAAACTTTATTTTAATCATTAATTTTAAATGAGTATTTTATTTAAATTAATAATATTAATAATCAACATATGTTTTTGAAATACTACTATTCTATTCGAAAATTAGATAATTTTGGTGTTGATATGTACAAGGGGCGATCCAAAAGTTATCATATCTACTTTTAGTCTTCTGGTCCATCTCTTCCCTAAAGCGGGAATTTATTGTCTCTTATTCAGCGGCCATCAACTCGCTATTGTCTTCAAATTTGTTACTGTCCCTTAAGCCGGCGACAGAAATAGAAGTCACTGCGAGCTAGATCTGGAGAGTATGATGAGTGTTTTAGTAATTCAAAACCTACTTTTTGAATGGCACAATTTCCGGTGCGTTGTCCTAGTGAAACATCACTATAACTCACAGTTTGTCTCGCTTTTTTGCCTTCATGGCTTTCCGCAATTTTCTCACTTGGTAAGAGTCTATAATAGTGGCTGCTATTACCAGGTAATCCTCGATAACTATTTTCTCGGAATCTCAGAAAGCGGACGTCATTAACTTTTTCGCCAGGCTTACAACTTTGATGACGACGACTTACCATCAGAATCGAAGTCTCGCTATTGTCACAAAAAGCTTGGTAACATTTTGGACCACTAGAAATATCTGATTATTATTACTTTTGGATCAGCCCTCGTATAATACGTATGGTCGTTGGGGAATTTGAATTTTTTTGATCGATGCGGGAAAAAAAAAATAGTATAAAGCGATGCGACATATTATCCGGAATTTTTGCATCATGCATTCACTATAGAATATGTTTCGAATAAATATAAACAAACAAACAAAACAAAGATATATGAATATAGATATAGTTTTATGGGTTTCCTGTTGTTGCATCGTCTATTGCATATTGATGAAATAGCATTATAATAACAAGATGTAAATCAAGGCTCTTTCTAGAAAGAAAAGAAAAAACGAATTGAATAATTTATTAATTTTTAAATTAAATAATTCTCGATGATCCATTTATTCTAAGTTCCAATTAATCAAATTGGCAATTGGATTTGGTTTTCTGGATCAAGGCAGGATTAATTTCAAGTTATAATGTTGTTGTGCTATTAAAATTAATTGTTTTTTAGGAACATTTAAGCTTGCTGTAAATAAATCATTTATTATTTCAAATATTATTTAATATAATATGATTGTTTTCAAATATTGGAAGCTTTCTAATAATATAAATTCCCGAAATTGTTGGTGAATTTATATCGAGAATAGTTGGTTGGGAAGCTGATACTGTTACCAACAACTATGTAATAAAGGGGAGCAACTGTCAATAATTATTGTATGTATGACTCATAGAAAATATTGAAGAAAATTGTAAAATACCCACCACAACGAGACTTGAATAAAAATCCTTGAGACTATAATAAGAAATTGTTTATATTTAAAGCTCGCTGTTATGTTTATTTTACAACTACAAACTATATTCTAAAATACTAAAGTTGTATGTAATTAATTCAAAACGTTTGTAATTAGTTTTGAAGAAACGAGGCATCTTAGGCACATTCATTTAGGAAACAACCTAGAAGAGTCTCAATTTAAATTCAAAATTGTATTCATCTCAGTATTTTGAACAGCTCTTTCTCAAATTATAGTCAATATTATATAATATGTCGGTTGTAATCTTGATGCTAAAGCACACACAGGTGAGTATCGATTAGTTGCGACCTTTTCGCCAAAACTCTCGACGAGCGAGATACGGTGGAGGAAAAGGTCGGCGTACTCGCAAGATTTTTTCCAATACTAATAGAAAAAAAAATTATATAGCTCTAGGTATATAGAAATCTATATTTTGCTACTTAATTATTACGACTATAATTATTGCATATAGTTGGTATAATGCAAGTGTCTAGACTAAAATCGATCAATATATGTTGGTAGAGATAGAAAATAAATTGACATATGATGTGTGTTGTGAATTTAATCGGAGAAATAGAAACAATTCCATCAAATGAGTACAAATTTCATTAGTAACAGGATGTATTGATAAAACATAGATTTTCTCTGATACAATTCAACAATAAACCCAGTTTTCTCTACTATTCTCTCTTCTAGTCGAAAGCTAAACGTTCCATGTTTGATCATGGAATAAGACAAAAATTGAGCACTTAATTACCTATATAAGTCGATTAATGAGGAAATATAATTATTATTACTACGATTTTTCGTATTGATTGTTGATCCAATTTGATAACTGCCAACAATAAAATTTGGATACAGAATAGAGAATATTTAATTTACAATAAAGTGGTTTTAATTAATTCATGAATAATTTAAATTATTTGGCAGATACTTTTAATTAAACTATAAGTATGTATAGTGGAAAATTTCTGATAAAACTCGCGCTATTAAGAACTATGTATATATTTGTTATATGTGATGTCTAAATTAAATTTTAAAGGGTGGTTTTCACAGTTACAGCAGATGCACAGGGTGGATGGTTTTCCACATAAAGGGTGGTTGGAATAATTAGTAACTAACCATTTTTGTGAATTATATCGAAAGTGGTATTTAGTATAACGTAAACTTTTATTATTATTGATCGCTAGACGAGAATTTTTAAAATTCAGTTTTACTAAAATATTGAATAAAAATTCACTCTCACGTTTGCTAAAAATAATTTGCCATAACCATTTGTTTTTTCTGACTATATATATACACTTAACAGAGTTTATTTTTTTTCTATTTCGAACAAATCGATATTTTAAATTATTAGATATATGAATTAATTTTTATTGATTTTGGGTAATTTGGGAATCTTAGTTGTTTTTATTCTATATATTTTGTAGACCTGCTAAATCTAATAATTTGGGTTCGTCTATTATTTAGAGATGTGTGCGACTGAATTCTGGTTGATATTCGGTTTTGTGAAACTAGTCTGTACATTATCCACAAATTCACATTCAATTAAATTCGAGGCATGTATATACACTCCAAATACTATAGAATTGAACATTGATAATAATTTCGTCCTTGTTATCCTTAAAGTATGCCTCTATCATTTTCTCTGTCTTCTCAACATATACATTATATATTTTGTATATATATAGGTATAGATAGAACTGCTTATAGTTAAACAGCAGATGGTCGGATTCAATGGGCCCACAACGTTTTCATCTGATCCTATTGTTAATGCCAGCATCCATATATACATATTAGACTATATATGTTTGTGTGAAAGCGAGATAGATAGATAGAACATATCTAGGATTCTTCCAGTAGAGGGAAACACCCTTTTGCTGTTAATAAAATACGACATGTTGACATTTCGATAACGTCTATTATATAAACGTACAGTTTATTTATCGAAATTCATTATTCGCTGTTAAATTCCAAGAAGTTTTTTATACATTTTTTTTGTTTGTTTTGTATTCTAATATAATTTGAATTCCATCTATTTGTAGTTTAAAGCAAACTTGAAATAATGATTTATTAATTTTTTCCATATAGTTTCTCAATATTCTCTCTCTTGATTGTTCAATGGGTTCTTAATTGGAGCATTATATAACGCTTGTTGGTCAAAGTCGTACTTTAAAAGCTCTTCAAAAACTGTAAATACGATATAACGATCGAATATGCTCTCTCGATAGAGGAAAAAAAATGGCAAAAAGTTCAAAAAACCGACAATAATTATTAGTTAATAATAGAGTTGAGCTATTTTTTTTTTGCTTCCATAAATTATTCCATATTATGTTTAATTTATTCGAGGTAATTATTGCTTTGAATAGGTTTGTTTTTGTTTTGTTTTATCTCTGATAGTCTGAGCTTAATGAACAAAATGTTTAGTCTTTGTAAGTTTTGAGTGTTATATTTTGTTAATTAGCTTGTACTGTAAAAGAATACTGAATTTCTTGTTGTTACAATTCCGTATTATTGGAAACGTGCAAGAAATTTTGAATATTGTAGATTATCAATAAAATATACCATTATCTTTTCGAGAAATTCACCAAGAACTATAAAAATTCCTATTATCTTCAGTTGTAATTTCAATATTGCAAAACCATACATAATAAATATGTTGGAAATTCTATAATTATGTCACAACATTTCCTCTTTTGTTCTTAAATTAGATAACTAATTAGTCTGGAGAAATCTTCAAGTAAATACGACACATACAGTTGGAAATCTTCAATTTAATTATATCTTTTTGAGATTAATTGACGTTTTGTCTTTCTATAAATTCATAAAGCTGACATTCCAACATAATCTATGGATTTTTCTAATCAATATGATTATTGTTGAATTGAACAAATCAACTGATAGATATCAACGTTTAGTTATTCAATTCTTTTGTACGATCTTCGCAATGGCCGAACAACAAATATATTTTATAAGGAGCCGCGGGTTCTAGTACACCACCTGTATTATCTTGTAAATGTTGCGTGATTGGGGGTGTGAGGGAATCAGGCAATCGTGGTTTTGGTTGCCGACCGACGTTTGTTTTGGTTGTAATTATGTCTAATGGACCCTACGCTGATTTGAACAAAATCCTGATCAAATGACCCCACTCTGCTCTACTTCTATGATTTTGGATTTATTTTATTTTATATATTTCCAAATAATATTGGAAAACCCTCAATAACTACATCCATGGCGATATTTTCTTCGTTCAAATAATAAAAGAAGACACATATTTGTATATTATAGAATTCATTTCGTTTAGTTGTGTCAAGTTTATCGATTTTCTCTTAACTTTTAAATTTGAATTTCATACATATGGAATATTTACACAAAAAAATTAATAATAAAATTTGATCGAACTCCGATAGAACGGAAGCAAACAACTTCATTCTCAAAATTTCTTTTCCAATCATTGATCAATCAGCAGTCGTACAATTAGAATTGAAATGGCAGTTGCGTTATGGCCTTAATTAAACTTTGAAATAAACAACAATAATTAAATAAATAGAGAAATTTGTAGATATAGAGTGGGAGATATAGCCGACAGGACCGGCTCTACAAATAAAGCAAATCAGTTAGTAAAAGTTATTGATTTCGATTCAATTATTTTCAATGAATCGACTGAGATTTGAATCGAAGTACGATTCAAAAATTCTTGTTCAATTCTAGAGCCGGTCCTGGATTTGGAATTAATCAATGTAATTTCTATTATTTTGTATATGACGCATTATAATTGATGATAGTTGGCGGTATTATTATACAGATTATAAACGGCATACAAGACATTAAATAAGGAGGAAGGATGGACGTTGAGTTGGCAAATAATTTTGTTATATAGAGATATAAATTATTATTATTATTATAAGCGAACATTCACCTCTAGAGAGAAGACTTGGAATCGTGGGGGGCGCCTCTCTTGTTTGTTATTAAAACCGAAAATAAACGTCCCTCAAACTTATTGCAATATACTGGCAATATGACGACAAAATTCAACATGTCAATGACAATAGAAATTATATTTGAGATTAATTTTGTAATATGGTTTTATTGCATTTTAATATTCTATATAGATAGATATTTATGTGAGGGTGAATAAAATTTCTCGAGTTTCTCTATTAGAATAATAGCTTGCAAATAGGACAAAAATGATGCTGATAATAAATTATAGATATTGTCGAGCATAATAATGAGCAGTCATGACAATGTGCATTGTTTCCGGTCTATTAACAATAGTCAAATGTTATTCAACCAAAAAAAAAAACAAAAGATGTTAGTATTAAACCTTACCTCTACACGATTTCCCGTCAATTTTCTTTTTCTAATAGTGTTTTTTTTTTTCAAGGAACTTTGGCCGTATTTCTACCAAACTGGAATAGAAATTAGACGAAATTAGTTAATGTTTATTACTATATTTTTTGTTGTTGTTGTTGAAAAACTCTCCTCCATTTATAATTCAACAAGCCATGTTATGGTTGGTGTGTATGTTAAGTCGCTTCCGGTCTCGGTCTTATTTTTAGAGGAGAAAAAATAAATAACAGGGAAACTCTCTATATCGTTAGAATTGTGCTATAAGGGAAGATTTCTCGTTTCTATATATATACATATATTTATTATAATTGTCTCAGTTTATATTCAAGCACGTTTATACAAAAGAAAATTTAAAATTGTTGTAGGGTTTCTTCTGGATGGAAATGTTTTGTTGAAGATGCGCCATTTATTCTATATCCTGATGATTTGTGTATAGTTCCGGTTAAAGTCTCTCTCTATATATATACGACACGATCCACCACATCAATCATTACTAAATTTCCTGTTGTATCGGAGAGTTCAATTTCAAAATTTATCGATTCCATAAAAAAGACAATAAGATGATTGCTTGTGTAATAGTATAGAATAGATTTCTTTTATTGTTAACGATTAACGAGAGTTTTGCGTGAATTGGAACAAAAATTAGGAAAATAGTCCATTTATTTCCATTTGAATTGAACACGAATAAATCACCGAAATAGAAATTCATTGTTAACAAAAAAAAAAAAAAAAATTGCCTTTATCTAAATAAATATAATAATCTGCTGCAGTATGATTCTAGAAATGGAAATTCTCAATATTCTCTATATTTTCCATATATATATAATCTCTCTCTCTCTATCATTGTTGTAGTTATTCGTAGCGGAAGTTGTTTCGCTTTGCCCTATTAACTTCCGATTGTCCGTCAACTATAATGGCTACCACTCCCTTGTTGGCAACAATCGACAAAATACCCTTTCAACTTTTGCCCAAAATGAGAACTTTATAGAACAAAAAAAAAAAGAAATTGCTTCAAGAACCATCCAATTTCAAATGGGAACATTCTTTCAAATCTTTTGATTGTTGAAATATACATACAACAATGACAATATTCTTATATATAGACGGGTTTGTTCGAAATCATGAATTATTATAATTGAAAAGTCCTATTAACTTGTATAAGTTCATTTGTATTTCTGTTCGGTATGGGTATGGTAGTGGTGCTAGTTTTAAATCTTCAGGATATCCTTTTAATGTTCACTTTAGAGAATAAATTTATCTTTATATATAGAAATATAGAATTCGTATTTGAAACCAACTAGAATAAAATAATTCAATTGTTATTTCCATTAATCAAATTCCATACAAACAAAATAAATATAGTCAATAAAGAGGATTTTGTGCATAAAGCTTGGAATTTATTTATAAACCGTATAACCAAAATGACAGAGATAGTATTATTTCAAGACATTGGTATTTATAGTATTATAGGTAGTAGTAGTAGATGAGCGAATTTGTTGCATTTATCTTCCAGAAATTAAACTAAACACAATACAATCATCTCCCACTAATATTTGTTTGGATGGAAATAATTCAATTTGAATGCAAACTAATAGAATGTCTTTATAAAATTATTATTATTGTTGAAACGAATGGATATATAGTTTCAAACAGACACATAAAATTTTATTTTTCATATACAGACTGTCCCAGAAGTTGTCGATAATCCGAAAGGTGGTGATAGAGTAGATTATTATTGGCAATCCAAAGAGTGGTTATTCAATTCGTTCATTTCGTATTTTCACAAGAATTTGCATAACGCGTCTATTAAGGATATGATCAAAAACAAACTGGAAGAATTTACGGCCCTTTTTTTTCTAGGTATACTACTCAAGGTTGTACCTTGCTGCAAGAACCATTTCAATAACATGAATCAGCAGGTCTGTGTTGTAAATAAAGATTTTGTTATTAGGTTGTAGTTTATTAAAAATTGTTGGAATTTTGAAATGGCGCTTGCAGAAAAGAAGCGTTTTACAAAATACTGTGCTGTACTTGTAAAGATTCGCGCACCTTATGATTCTAACAAGACACAGTTGGCTTTTTTCTACCGGTACAGATTTCTCCCATCAGCTTCTTTCGCAAGTAAGTCAGTCATATTTCATGGCAAAATAAATATCACGAATTATTGATTGATGTTCTAGATTTTGGATGGTTTAGAAGCAAGCAACTAGCAGGAGAGGGAAAAACTTTCAAAAATGCGAGAAATTATTTGTAACAAAATAAAATAAAAAATGATGGAATAAATGAAAATTCCGACTATTTTTAATACGTTACAACTTGATAACAAAATGTCTTTTTACAACACAGATCTGATGATTCACGTCACTAAAATAATTCTTACAGCAAGGTAAAACCATTTTGATCATCAATATGCAATTTCTTGAAAAATACGAAATAGGGCTTTTTCGATGGCCAATGACCTCTTCTATCACCCCCTTTCGGATTATCCACAACTTCTGGGACATACTGTATATAGTATGTCTGTTTGTTGTTTTGAAATAAACCAATTATTATTATTATTATTATGTTACAATTTAATAATAACAACATTAAAAAAAAAATAAAAGCAATTTTATTGAACAGATGATTTTTAAATAAATATGCTAATTGATGATGCGAGAGTTAATTTATTTCTACCCTTGACTAAATATTGCCTCCATTTTAGTAATTATAGACAATAATTAATTAATTGTAGAATTATTAATATCTAGAATGTGCCGAGTTAATTTGATTATTAATGATAAAAATTATAACTGGGAAATAGAATTTGAATAGAATTATTCAACGAGAGTTATTTTCTGATACTGTGATGTGCGAACTCCTGAGGTCTGCATAGCCTCTAGCAGAGGACTAAAATAAAATTTTGGCATTAACTTCACACACACCCCAACATTTCGCTTTTATTCAAACAACTCTAACTTATTGGAGTTTGCTTTTGGAATGGCGTCCGCAAAAAGTTTAACATTGAGGAGGTCCTCAAGTCTAGGTACGTTTAGGAGCCCCTGATGTAAATATCATTAATCTATTGATTTTCCGTTATTTCTCTACTAGTCTGCATAATGTTGAGTTCAATAAAATTTTGAATTCCGAGGTCAAGGTATAATAATAACCTAGCACTATGACTGCAGTTTTATCTTTTTCGCCATTTTTTGTAAGTCAATGACGATTGAAAAAAAGTTTTCTGGTGGTCAATGATTCAACGAAGACGAAGGACTGAAAAGTGCAGTAATGAAATTTCCGCGTTTTCAACATTTTTGAAACAGTTGACCATCAAGGCGAAACTCTCTCACCGACTCAGTGATGTTTCAATACTTGGAGTAGTTTGTTGTTAATGATGGACTGCTCAGAAATGACGCAAAACTTAGAATTGCAGTCAAGGATACCTCAAATTCGGAATTCAAAACTTTGATAAACGATATATATATATATAAAAAAAAAACAAGTTCAAATGAAAATCTAAATTATGCAGACAAGTATAAAAAAAGGTCTGCAGAATGTGGGAAAAATACATTTTAGAGTAAATTGCGTCTAATTGTTGGGAAGATAAATATTTACAGTAGTAGGTTTTTGTTTTTAAAAATAACCCTCATATTTAATTTTTATGATAAACATTAATGGAGAATAAAAAAAATTATTTCTGAGTGAGTTCCAATCTTGATCTCGATCTGTATTAAATACGCATAAAATATTTTCTATTTAAAGCCATATTGTCAGGTTGCATCAAGTTATTGAAAATTCACACAAACTAATTGCTCGAATTTAATTATCAGTACGGATCGTAGGATTTTTATTTGCAATAATTAGAATTCTGCTCTATTCATTTGAGTATATCGTTGGATTTTCAAGCAACTTCTTCCCGTCTATTTCTCTTGAACGTAACGAACGTCGATTATTATCAGATTTTTTAATGATATAACAATCATTAATTTTCCTATATATTTATTCATTAATTCGAATTTTATTGATCCGATTTCTAATTAGTTTAAACAAATTTTCCAACAATTTACCGAGTACATGCTATAACATCAAAATTATCCAAACTATAATCAGATATTATTTTCCAATAAAGTTCAATAAAAATGTGGAGATCGTTAACTAACAATGTGCCAATAATGAATAATTAACACTGTCATTGTAAATTCTGTTACAAAAATCATGTAATTTCAATATATTCTCATATTATCTGTAACATAACTTTTCCCCAATAATTCAGTTTTATCAATATGTAAATGTTTAAAGTTTGTATGGAACATAGTTCCATTGTCATAGCATTTGTTTATTTCAATACATATCAGAATAGTTTGAGATATCTTTTAATCCATCTCCAATATTGTTCGAATTTAACGAAACAATCATAAAAATATTAGTTATAGAGAAATTTCATCGATTTATTAGAATCGCTGTTCCTATTCCAATTCCCATATATTCTATATTTGATTGGAATTGTTTTGAATTTCGAAAATTACTAAACGGCGCTTTACAAGCTCGAATAAAATTCAATCCTATTATTACTATACCTACAGTATTAGCACCCTACCTGGTTATACTTACACCTGGCATATTAGTATAAGTAACAACGTCGATATTTCGAAATATAGATTTTTTTCCCCGAGTAGGAAATATTCAAACGACATTATTATAGCTGTTTTGTTTCCATGATTTCATTCAATTTATTATAATTTTGAAACTAAATTAGATTACGAAATTAACCAAATTTGATGAATAAAAATAATAATGAACGATAGATATTGTTATAGTTTGGCATTTTGAGAAATCAAAACAACATTAACACATAATGTAATTTGAGATGAGATTTTTTGTTGTTGTTTGTTTAGGTTCGTGTCTGAATTTGGTGATTTTTTTGTTGTTGTTGTTGTTGTCAGGGATAGGGTGATTTTTATTCAACAACATGCAATCCTCGGGAGATAAAGATCGATCTAGCTATAACCGGCAGAAATTATCCATTTTCGCTTTTTTTTCTTCTCGTGTGTGTTTTGGTTGTGATATAGAACAACTGTATGTGCAATTCAGATGACATGGACGTGAATGGATGACGGATGAAGAGATTAGAGCGATCCCAAGCACTATGACGAATGAATATACATACATATATATTATTTGTAGATCAAAGGGATGAAATGGGAGCATTATGAGGGAAATTTCACAGATAAGGGTTCGGAAACTTGGTTGGATTTACTACAATATTACTTGTAACTTTATCTAGTATATATATACAGATGGGCTTATTAATAATTTACAAAGTTTCACTATTTTGTTATTGTAGTTGAGAAAAGAGAAATACAACAAAACGGCGTTATATAAGCTACAGATATACAAGTGGGAACAATGCTTCCACAATTGCTGTTCTCTAAATCATTCAAAAATTATTTATTTAGTTGGAAATTTTTCACATTCCGTTGAATATTTTCCAAAATACTTACTCCCCACATTAAAATTCTGATATTTTTAGTACTTAGTTAGTTAAATATGTTATGGAAATTTTATATTGTTGCAAACGAATATTTTCCAATAAATTTTAATTTATGTTTATACATGGAACGATTACAATCCATTTTATTTATTGAATAGCTCTAAATTTTTGTTGTTTTTTTTTTAGTTGAATAATAAATATTTTAAGAGAAAAATTAGGAATGTTGGAATTTATGGTTTAATTTCACAAAAATGTCAGTCACTTTAATTCAGAGCACGTAGCAAAAATCCCCATCTATGTGGCTCAATATATATTTTTAATTCCCGAACATCCATTCTTGCTAGATAAAATTTGATATTTTCAATTAAATTCTCGATTTTTCAATGAAATTATTTAATGTTCAATATTTATAGCTCCCCAAATAGGAATCTCCCACGTTTTTTTCACAAGTATTTTCTTCTAATTGTTAAGTAATTCAAAAATTATTAATAGAGATATTCGTTTGTCGTACAGAAGAGAAAAAAAGTAATAATAACATTATTAATTGAATTTAAATTTTCAATTTAGAGAAAATTTGCATCATTCCAACAATATAATAAATTGAATGGAACTATTGTTCACGAGTCTAAATTGGATTTTCACCTTGCCTGAATTTCTCATTAACCAAAACAAATCACCCATTTTCATATGTTAAATTTCATGATGATTCAAATATCAGATAACCGAAAACGTTCATGTACTCTGTTCTCTTGTTCAGATACTCTACCATGGATACTTTTCCATAGTATTTCATCGATTATTTTCGACAATTGTTTAATTTAGAATATCAATAAAAAAAACATGGCACTAAAGCAGTTGAGGTGGCCTTAAAAATATGTACAGTATTCGTATAGATGACTTTATGACAGTAATCGGATAGCACAGAAATGGTTCAAAAAATTCCCTTCAAGAGATTTTAGCTTGGTCGATGACACACGCTCTGTAAGACCGAAATTCTTTGATAATGAGAATTTGTGCAAGTTTAAAGCTTGCAGAGTGTGATGGAACCATTCGGTTGCACCTTCATCAGCTAGAAAAGAAGACAAACTTTTTAGGTTGTCAAGAGGAACCTCTGTACATTCTTGACGCGATCAGTATTTTGTCAAAAAATCGTTATTGTGTGTTTGGTGGTCGAAATTGTAAATTATAAGATCTTTGACACCGGCCAAACCATCACTTCTCTAGTCCATTATAATCAGCTTCAGCAAATACAAGCGGTGCTCATCCAAAAATGACTAATCAAACGAAAAAAGTGCTATCTTCACAGGACAACCGCATACTGCTTAATTGATCCGGAAGAGCTTGGCTCGGAACGTCACCAGACCCACCTGATTCATCTGACATTCCACCAGGTGACTACCACCTGTTCCTATTTGTTGACAATTATACAGTATGCGCCAAAAGTATGGAAACACTTGAAAGTATCTAACAAAATACGTTTTTTCTCAAGAAAACGCTGGAACAGGTAATTTTGCCATCTTTTGGTATAATTTAATTCTATGTACAGTGGCGTACCTTGAAGGCGTAACAGAAGGTACCATTTGTTTAAATGGCTAGTTTTAAATTGTGGTTTTATATTATAGCAGAAAATAAATATCTTACAAAAACAAAACAAAAAACTTATTTACTTTTTTTTATAGATGCAGCATTAGTAGAACATTTAAAAGGTGTCATTTTATGATAAATTTGATAAGAGCTACTTTATGATCTTCTGTAATGTTGTCATATGTGATAAAAATAATATTTTTCGTTCTATAACAAAAAATGATGATAAAAAAAATTCGGAAACAAAGTATTATTCACCATAATATATAAGTCCAAGAATAGTACAATTTTTTTCTATTTATTTACAATACCATAATAATTTATTGTTGTGTGTTATTTATTAAAATAGAGTAAAAAAAATTGCATAAAAACCGCAATTATTTCCACTGACTCAACTCAAAACCAAGTCACTGTCTATTTTTACGATTATAAACCAAATGATGGTGTGAGTAACTCAACTATACAGGCTGGTCCACCAGAGGCTTGCCTGATCTTGTAGGAACTCTGGTTCTAGTGGAAAGAAAAAAAATGCACTCGAAGATCTAAAGTTTGTAAAATCGTCTTTTTTGTTTCTTTCAAAAGAATATAATGCAGCATTATTTCTAGAATTATTATTGATAATCTGTCGCGGTATTTTGAATAATAGATTACGTGATCATAATTTATTTTTCTATTAATGTTTGACTACTCTTTGTGTCAATAACTGTTCGATAAAGTGTCTGTTATTTATTTATATATTTTTTTCTTGATTGTAAACATGTTACTAAATAAACTAAACAATTTTCTCAATTGATTCTGTCTGTCTGTGTGGTTCGATGCGGTACTAAAAATAAAATTATAATTTTATATATTATTGTAGATTCAAAGATCATTATTTATTGAGGAAATAGAAGAATTTTTCATTTACAATACATTAATCTCGATTCGAAGGGTAGAAACTGGAAATTTAAATTTCCAATTCGATCACTGCCCCCCAAAAAAAAAATCGATCTAAATAAAAATAGAGATACGATAAAAACAACATATTTGTCTCTATTTTTGGGAGACAAATTCGAATTTCTGTCCGTAAAAACTACTTTTACTAATTATTTTGTTGGAAAACCAATCTAAATTTGCATCCAATGTTTGATTTTTTTTTTTCAGTTACACCACGAAAAGTTTATTTTTCGTGGACAAATCACATAATTCAATAATAATAAAAATACTAACGTTTGTATGTTTGAACTTTACAATTTTTTTAAATTTTTTTTTTGGCTTAATCGAATGGATTGTTATCTGAGTAGTCCGGATCGTGAGAGGTCAGAGATTTGAATATTTTCTACTCAACAAAATATTGATTGACAATTGCAGATTACAAATATATTAAACGAAAATTTTAGGGACGAGACAACAATATTTCCAATTATATTTTATTTATTATTATTATTATCCATTATTTAATTGAACTAAATTAATATTGAGTGTGAATAATAAATTTCGAGATTTTACAAATTGAGTGACAATAAATAATAAACTAAATTATTTCAACCTAAATACCAAATATTATATTCGATATTGAACAATAATAATTCGACGGTTATATTTATAATTTTTATATTTCATATAATCAAGTTGAAATTTGTAATTTCGAAAACCGACAACTGTATGTGTGTTTGTTCAATTGAAATGTTAATTAAATAGAATATCAAGTCATAAATAGAATCAATTTCATGGTTTTTATAGAAATAAATATATTGTATAGCACATCTGTTGTACATATGGCCGTATACTTGCATTATAATATTTGTTTGAAATTCTCATCCCCCAATTGCTATCGAATAAACTTGGGAAAAGTTTATATCCAACAATAAATTTATTACGTATTATTTCGCACGTACAAAATCTCTCTCTATATAATTGGTAAATATTTAACGATTAATTGACAATTTATTCCAAAATTAATAATTATTTAGAAACAAAAAATAAATAAATAAGTACCGGTAATTTAGTACATTAAGATACTAGTTTCATAAGGCATGATTTTGTCGTATGAGTCCAAGTTTAGAAAACGAGAAGCGAAGCGACGAGTTTTCTAACGGACGAGTACGATAAATGACCTTATTTTTCTATTTTGCCCTTTTAAATCAAACATTAATCTGATACCGGGATTCTATATTTAGGGAATTTATTGTCAGCCATCTTGCAGTTGCTCAAATAAACAAAAACTGTCAAAATCAATGTATTTTTTTTGTGATTTGACATTATACTTATGAGCACGGTCTGATAGACACGTCTTGACACTGCTATCTTACTATCATTGGTAGAGGTAAACTCTTATGTTGTAAGAATTTAGTTACTAAAATTGCCACAAGGAGCGTCATAGTCGAGGAGTACAGTTGCGCAAGAGAAATATAGAATGTGCGAAAAAAGAGACAACAACACCAGCAACTTGTTGTTGTTGTCTCTTTCCCGCACAGTTGGCCTCCTCGACTATGACGCTCCTTGTGGAAATTTTAGTAACTAAATTCTTACAACATAAGATTTCACACCCACTACTACTAGTGTCAAGACCTGTCTATAAGACCGTGTTTGTGAGTATATCATAGGAGGCTACCAACCTCAAAAAATTCAAAAAAAAACGCGTTGCATAAAGCAATGCGAGTGCTATGAAAATGCTCATTCTGAAACCAAAATGACGTCCATATTGGAGCAAAATAGAAAATTAGTATATTATGCAACGAGATAAGAATGACCATTAATTCACGAGTATGAATTAATGGCCATTCTATCGAGTTGCATACAACGTTTTCTCTACTGAGACCAGATGCAATTCAACAATGAAATTTTGTATTTACACAAAATGTATTAATTTATAATTGTCTATGGAATTTAATGAAAATATACAAATGAATTCTTGTTTTTTTAAAAAAAACCTCTTTTGAGCGGACCCTCTATCACTTTCTAATTGCCCAGAGCTTATATGTGAATTTCACGTCTATTTGACGGCCCTCCTTCTTTTGAAAGGACGTCGACACAATAGTTAATTTACAATCTAGCATTTGCTTGAGAAATCTCCCTTTTTTTGGACGAATTCTTTTGAATTCGAAGCAGTTCCACTGAATTATGGAGATTTTAGAAGTAAACACAGAAAAAGAAACGATTTTTTTTCTCATTCATGAGTTTTAGCTGGCGTTTATTGTGTTGCTTATGAAATTCTAATTCTATTCACGAATTCAAAACTGTTGATAGAAATTCTGTCTGTGAGCAAAAAAATCGAAATTATTGATTTTAAGAAAGAGAGTTCTTCAAGTGCGCGTAACTTTGCCGTACCAGTTTGAAGTAAGTAAAACATAATAGGTGGATGTTTTGGGAAACATAATGCCGATGAGAAATTCCTACACTATTATATGTAGTAACAACGCACAGTACTTTTCTGAAAGTTCTAAGAAATATATCTATCGAGCGCAAACCTCTTTTGGGCGGACACCTGCTTTGCAAGAGCGCTTTTTGTTCTCTCGCACAAGAGAGATTACACTGTATATGTTGGTATTCACGGTATTTCATGCCAAATTTATCTAACGAATGAGTTTGCATCTGCGAACTTACTAAAATTTAGATATGTTTTTGTACTCTTCTAAATATACTTTACAGTTTTTTTTTTTTTAATTTTTCTTTGGTTGAGTTGATCTTGACCTTTTGTGCACATTTCTAGTCTAGTAACAATAAAAAAATGGAGAAATATTTTTAAATCACAGATGTGGACTCATTCAAGACCTTTGAATTAGAAAAAAATCGCTGTCGTCATAACGTGGCATGGAAATTTTGTTCTAACACCGATAAAGGAGTTTCAAGTCGAAAAAATCTACCAAATAGATATTTTTTATTGGGGATTGAGAATCATCAATAAGACATTGCGACGAGTTGAAATTTTCATGGAAAAATTGAGAATTTGAAAATTAAACAAAGAAATCGAGTAATGGAAATTTTTTAATCGTAGAAGTTTACGAAAAATTATCAAAATATAGTTCAATTTGACGACAAGTGTCAGAAATTAATGAAAAAAAAAAGAATAAACAATAATATCAAATATAATGGAAATCACCTTTTGAACTTTTGTCTAAATTCTTTATATTTCAATTTGTCTTTCATAGGAAGTTTTATTTATAAATAAAAATAATAAAGATATAATTAATAATAAATATAAAGACCACAATAAGATTAATTGTGTATTTGAATGAATCATTCGAAAAAAAAAAGAAATTATTCACTTACTTACTTATCTATCGAAATGTTGGTTAATTGCACAAATATAAATAATTAAAAACGATTAACACATCAAAAATGGCGAAAAAATATTTAATTTGCATATTTGAATAACAACAATATTATTATCTATACAGGGTGAACCGCATCAGGCTTTCCTAGTCTAGCTGTAACTCTGGGAGAAGGGAAAACGCTCTTGAGGATCCAAAATATGAAAATATTTTGGCGTTTAAATGGTTTCTTTAATTTTGTGGGAAATGTGGAAAATATATAAAGTTGAGATACATGTCAAAAATAATATCAATTTTCCACATTTTCCGAAAAGCTAAGCAAACCGTTTTCACTCGAAAATATTCTCCAGATATCACACTTGGAACTCCTAAGTGCGGTCCTTATTCCCTCCACTATAGGGCCAGAGCACGGTCTCATAGACAGCACTTGAGACTAGTAGTAGTGGGGATGAACTCTTATGTTGTAAGAATTTAGTTACTAAGCTTGTCACAAGGAGCGTCATAGTCGAGGAGGCCAACTGTGCGGGAAAGAGACAACAACAACAACAACAACAACAACAAGTTGTTGTTATCTCTTTTTTAGCACATTCTATATTTCTCTCGCACAACTGTACTCCTCGACTATGACGCTCCTTATGGCAGTTTTAGTAACTAAATTCTTACAACACACGAGTTTACCTCTACCAATGATAGTAAGATAGCAGTGTCAAGACCTGTCTATAAGACCGTGGGCCAGAGTTACAGATCAGGATAGTCTGATACGGTCCAGCCTGTATATTGATTTTCTTATTTTCAATTTATTTATTATAAAACAGCATTTAATGCAGTATTATTGGTAATCAATCATTCGAGAATTGAGAAGTAATCAATAAAAATCGACACGAGCCATGATAATTTATAACCCCCAATTCGTTTCCTCTTTCATAGTTTTATTATCTCATGATTATGAATTTTCCGCTATCCTATTGAATTTGTTTTAAATTTAATTTATTGTATTTATGGAGGACAAAAAAAATGTCAATTATCATTATTATTATTAATTTATATTGATTTCCAATGGCTTCTTTGATAAGGGCTCTAAATGTCCTAGATCCGGATCTGAGTTGAATATGTCAAGTTTAATTGCTAATTTCCCAACAAGATATGATAATGGAATAATAAGTAGTTGTTGCAATTATTTCGTACCATCATGGGACTTTATACATATATTTATAATTATAACTTGATAAGATTTATCAATAAATAGAAAAAAATTAAAACAGGTTCTACTATTAATCCTATAATTAAATGTATTTTGTTATCAATTCAAACTTATAAAAATAATAACAATTTAAAATTGAATAGTTATTAATTATACAATTATTGGCAATGAAACTGATTCTTGTTAATATTATCAATTCCAATTGATAAGTTCA